>CM067318.1:17500-323489 GCA_034231615.1 Meghimatium bilineatum | reverse complement strand
TATATATATATATATATATATATACTATACGTTCAGACGCTGCATTTTCCTCAATTTCATTTTTCGTTTATTTGAATATTTTTTAAAACCATTTATTAAGCATGTTGGTGAAGTGTTGAACATAAAAGTATTAGCCACATTTTCTGTATTTGTGAATATTTTATCACCAGCGCCCATGTATAATTCATGTCCATCTTTTTCTCTTTCGTCAATTCCACCTCCTTCTAACTGTCCCTCCTTCCAACTGTCCCTCCTTGCATGTTCTATTAATAATTCATATGAGCATGAGTTTCGCCTTTGGTGCCAGCTTACACAATATTTGGTGCCAGCTTACAACATATGTGATGTATAATTTGTATGGTGCCAGCTTACAACATATTTGATGTATAATTTTATCTGGTCCTGGAGCTTTGTTTCTAGCAAGTTTTCATATTTGCCATGTTCAGTTCTTGTATGCTGAATAGGTCATTGAATGCTAGCAATATTGTTCTGATATGTGTTAAGTGTTTTACTTTCTACAAGTATTTTCTCCAATTTATTTTTTGCTGTGACTTTATTATTTACTTCCCTGTCAACACAAGGGTGTTGTAATACAAGAGTTTTTAATTTAATCTATTGTTTCCTACTGAAGTCAATTAGAACGGACCAATCAAGACAAGGACTATTACAGCAACAACGAACATCCCGTACAAGTATTGAAGTATCCTCAGTAACAACAAACATATAACATCTATATTAGTTCTACAAGGGCCAATTGTTCTGTGACTTGAGTGCACAGTTTGAATGTATTGACAAAATCGCATCTATTTTTGTAGATGTGGTTAGTCAAGCACGGAAAATCCCATTTACTCTTGTTGCCTGGCGATTTGGTGCCGTCAGAACGAACTGGTTCAATTTCCGTTGGTGTCAAGAGTAATAAAAAGATTGAATCGTATGTGCTATTATGTAAGTACTTTTCTAGTGCTTTCTTCTTCTTCTGCAGTGTTCTTGGAAACTCCTGCAGATAACAGGGTGTAGCCCGGAGAACTTAGTGCGTTGAGATATTGTATACAGTAATACTGCGATATATGTGCCTTTCGTGTGGTTTTACATACCTTTAACCCGTGGACTTACAACTTTTATTTAAACAGTAACTTCTAATGTAAAAGTATAGCTATGTCATTCAGGTAGTTGAAGGTTAGTCGCTACACATTTTGTTACTGTTTACAATGTCATCGTTTAATAACTATAACACGTTACATATTTTGTTACTGTTTACAATGTCATCGTTTAATAACTATAACACGTTACATATTTTGTTACTGTTTACAATGTAATCGTTTAATAACTATAACACGTTACATATTTTGTTACTGTTTACAATGTCATCGTTTAATAACTTTAACACGTTACATATTTTGTTACTGTTTACAATGTAATCGTTTAATAACTTTAACACGTTACATATTTTGTTACTGTTTACAATGTCATCGTTTAATAACTTTAACACGTTACACATTTTGTTACTGTTTACAATGTCATCGTTTAATAACTTTAACACGTTACATATTTTGTTACTGTTTACAATGTCATCGTTTAATAACTTTAACACGTTACACATTTTGTTACTGTTTACAATGTCATCGTTTAATAAATTTAACACGTGACATATTTTGTTACTGTTTACAATGTCGTCGTTTAATAAATTTAACACGTTTCTTAATTCGTAGCCTATGTTTACTCCTCATTATATATTCTTCGTTGTATGTCTGTAAGCAATATCAACACAATATGTATTGAGATGTGTCAGGGGATATGCAACAGACTACAGTATCTACTTCAACATGAATATAACATAAGATTATAACACAAAAATGATAAAATCTACATTTGACGTGTAACAACATATACTAGCAGTCATTATAAACACATAGAAATGTGATTTGTTTTCACGCTGAAAACTGTATACGTGAGAGATTCTTCAACCCAGAACCTGTACAAGTGATGAAGTTCAGCCTCATTTGTTTTATTGGTGTGATGTTTTTTTTGTGTGTGACGGTTTTGTACTTCACATGAAAAACAGGAATACAAAAATTCTGACTATTTAAAATGTCAAAACAGTTTCAAATGTGGCACACTCAGTAATAAAGTTTAGACGAGTACAAGGCATTATCTGGTATTTAGCAAAATTAATGGTTTTTATTTGTTGTTTTCATCCGTAGTCTGACAATACGAAAGTGATGGCAAGCTACTGGTGTGCTTGTCAATGGATTGGCGATCAGAGAAATTGCTAGACATTTCAATTGAAACAAATCCACTATAGAAAGGCTGCGCCAACGATTCATGGCGACTGGTGCCACCGATGACCTCGACAGACCTGGTCAACCTTGTGTAACTAGCTCAAGGACGTCATGTTATACTGATGCACTTAGTCATCCACTTCCAACAACTCCCCCAGCACAACTTACACGTAGCGAATTATCGTAACCACTGTGTCAGTGCTACTTCACTAACCTTTGCTTAAAATAAAGAGGATATAAATTTACTCATATCCAAACTTTACCCCACATCACCAACAGACTGTCACATCACCAACAGACTGTCACATCACCAACAGACTGTCACATCACCAACAGACTGTCACATCACAAACAGACTGTCACATCACCAACAGTTTGTCACATCACCAACAGACTGTTACATCACCAACTGACTGTCACATCACCAACAGACTGTCACATCACCAACAGACTGTCACATCACCATCAGACTAGCTTGGGCCCAACAATATATTCCGCAGTTTAAGTTTTATTGTTTTCAAATATTGAAGATTTGATTCATCACAAGATTGATAAATGTGACAGAAGAAATAGTGTCCACTAATTTTATTTCTACACATGCTGATGTGTGTTTACTAGTTGTTAGTATATACTATATGATGACGCATGCCTAAATAATATAAATATAAATACAGGCTCCGACCTGTAGAGAAGGTGGCGGTCTAATATTTAATTTCTATGCGAAGTGCTCTGGACTGCCGATGCCAAAAATAGCGGTGCTAACCTATGTAATCCACATAAAAGGGGACATCAATATGTGTCTGTACATACGATGTGATTACACAACAACAGTGTGAGAAATACCTGGTTTACCACTAATGCACTAAGAAGTAGTGAGGTGTTACTTTTAGGTTAATGTTTCTGCAGGTTCTAGGGGCCTAGTATATTCTCAGAAGATGTTGCAAGTCCCAGGTGACATTTACTCAATGTGACCCTAGGATGAAATTCGACGCACTGAGAAATATCTATTGTCTGAAGAAACGACGTCGTTTTTTTTTGCAACACTCTAATCATGCTACAAAGAAAAGACAGAATCAATCATAGACGTTCAGATAAAGGTTATCAGAAGGCTTCCTCACAATATTTGAGAATATGGGCTTCGCTAGAAATTCCACTCACAACCTAGTTAGATGCCTCTCACGACATGCATGGCTGTTAGCAGTCGTTCTATTTTTTGTTTACTATTCAAACCAATATAATCCATGAAGAACAACAGTGAGTGATATAACTTACCGTTATGTATTCCGGACTGTATCCATGTCCAGCCATGTTCAGGAATCTTGAGAGTGTCATTGATCAGAAGAGTCACGTAATGAGGTGACATAAAGCACTCAGAGACCTCTCCAGTCAGTTTCATCTCTTGCTGGATAGGTTTGTGCTTTTTCAAATCGTTGCTGCTGGCGGAGAGCAACCCTGTGGATGAACAAACGACATCTCAACATTCGTGCTTTCAATAAACTAGGCAGTGATTCGCAATCGTGTATATCCGTCACACCCTTATGGGACATATATCCGTCACACCCTTATGGGACATATATCCGTCACACTCTTATGAGACATATATCCGTCACACCCTTATGGGACATATATCCGTCACACCCTTATGTGACATATATCCGTCACACCCTTATGTGACATATATCCGTCACACCCTTATGGGACATATATCCGTCACACCCTTATGGGACATATATCCGTCACACTCTTATGGGACATAATTAGAAGACTTGAACTCTCAACGTTGTGCTCTGCTTTAAGAAATCTCCTACTCCGAACAGTCTATGCGTGCATGTAAGAAAGTGTATCACATCATGGTGTATACTTTCTGTAAAATGTTCCTGCATAACTATTCCTTTATTTCTGCATATAGGTAAGAGAAGTTTCAGACAGTAGATGGGCATAATCAGGTAAAATGATACCAAATGAAATGTTTCACTAAAATATTAGCATAATGTAGATCGTGTTACTTGATGATGCCTCCAATTTAACATATATACAACCATGACGGTTTATAAGTTTTATTGTAACTAATATTAGTATATAGACACCTAGACACAAGGTGGTATGCAGACACATAGTCACACGAAGGTATGTAGACATCTAGTCACACGAACGTATGCAGACGCCTAGTCACAAGAAATTATACATCATGTACAGATATCAATGTTGGATGATTGTTACCATATTGTCCATACACGACTGCGTGGTTTCAACCAGTGTCTTCTTGCAATACCCCTTCGTCTACTTCTTCAATTGTTCTCAAACAACGTCTAGCAGATTAACAGAATGCAGATCAAACGCCTAGCAGATTAACATGATGCAGCTGAAAGAACGGAATGTGTTGCTTCATGACTTATAGCTTCGCTGCGATATCTTTTGTCCTGACACACCCGACATCAGCATGCGTTTTGTGTAACTTTGACCCTATAGAGGATTAAATAGTCAGCTCCACCCCAAAACCTCATTAGCCGCCTCTTACATCATGCATGGAATGCCAATTGTGCGTTGATATTATTTTATCCACTTTCTCTCTAACTATACATTATATCAAACTGAATCTTTACTTCAATAGGTCAAGAGTCGGTGGTCAAGAAGCGTTGCCAAGGTGTCTCGCCTGTGATCCACTTTTCATCAACATAATTGGAAAGTCTATGAGTTTCGTGTATAGCAAGCCCCTCCTCAAGAAAATTCCTGCTTGAATTCCTCATAGCTTTGCTCTAAGAACAACTGAATCTTGATAAAGAAAGTTGAGCAACTATAGTTTCGACCCACTTGCGTCTAGTTATCTAGCCACTGGTTAAGTGGTTGTCTCAATTCCAACAGATAACGATGTTGCCACTTCTTGGCATTCTGAGGGCATGCATCATAGTACCCTATTCAAGTGGCTGGGTCGAAACCATGAGTTTTTTTGGGAAAACATTAAGTTATAACAGCACCCCCTTGTCATTATGTTGGGCATCCCTGACATTACGGGGATATTTGCCTACTGACGATTGAGCTACAAGCTAGTTCTCTTCATTGTTATAGAACCAACATTGGGTTATGTTGCAATTCGACATATAGTTTGTACTTTTCCATGTGTTGTAAGTTCACATATATTATGTAGTTTTCCAAGTGTTGAAAGTTCACAAAGATTATGTAGTTTTCCATGTGTTGAAAGTTCACATAGATTATGTAGTTTTCCATGTGTTGAAAGTTCACATAGATTATGTAGTTTTCCATGTGTTGTAAGTTCACATAGAGTAGGTAGTTTTCCATGTGTTGTAAGTTCACATAGATTAGGCAGTTTACCATGTGTTTTCACATAGATTATGTAGTTTTCCATGTGTTTAAGTTCACATAGATTAGGCAGTTTTCCATGTGTTTTAAGTTCACATAGATTATGTAGTTTTCCATGTGTTTTAAGTTCACATAGATTATGTAGTTTTCCATGTGTTGTAAGTTCTAGTATTAGATGGAGGAGGGGGGGGGGGTAAGTATTAGATGTTCACTAATTTTCAGGGTCAGTGGCCTAGAAGCAATGATGAGTTCAGATGTGTAAGACCCACAGGCGCAGGTATCCCAGCGAAGCTGCAAAACATGACACAATGCAATCTGTTCTCTGAACTATATTATGTTAATCTGATCTGCAGGAGTATGATAACAAACGCGGACACACATGAAGACACTTTGGTTCTGTATGTAATTTACTGTTGATATCCAATGCTGTCAGGAACAGGGGGTAGGGGGTGCGGTAAATTCGTAGACGTAATTACGCTAGGAGTGGGGGAAAGAGTCTCTGAATTCTTGAGAGTTACCGGTGGGGGGGGGGAACTAATCCAGTGGTAAAAATGGTTAATGTAGTTTATGCGCATCCTTTTACTGCTAATATCCGCGCTTTTGAACGTTTTCTGATAATGAGATAACAAAATCTGCAATATTTTATTTATCAAGGACATCACCGAATAAGATCACTTCAAAACTGAAGAATATTGTTTATACAGGTAGCAGGTACTTTATTGAAGTAATTCACATACAGGTAGCAGGTACTTTATTGAAGTAATTCACATACAGACAGAAGGTACTTTATTGAAGTAATTCACATACAGGTAGCAGGTACTTTATTGAAGTAATTCACATACAGGTAGCAGGTACTTTATTAAAGTAATTCACATACAGGTAGCAGGTACTTTATTGAAGTAATTCACATACAGACAGAAGGTACTTTATTGAAGTAATTCACATACAGGTAGCAGGTACTTTATTGAAGTAATTCACATACAGGTAGCAGGTACTTTATTGAAGTAATTCACATACAGGTAGCAGGTACTTTATTGAAGTAATTCACATACAGACAGAAGGTACTTTATTGAAGTAATTCACATACAGGTAGCAGGTACTTTATTGAAGTAATTCACATACAGCTAGCAGGTACTTTATTGAAGTAATTCACATACAGGTAGCAGGTACTTTATTGAAGTAATTCATATACAAGAAGCAGGTACTTTATTGAAGTAATTCTTATACAGGCAGCAAGTACATTTTTGGGGTAATTCATATACAGGCAGTAGGTACTTTATTAAAGTAAGCCATATACAAGAAGCAGGTACTGTATTGAAGTAATTCACATACAGATCCAATCTACGTTTATCTAAAACAACACTTTCTTTGTCTCTGCAGTTTCCGTCTCCGTATTTTCTTTCTGTCTATAGTTCCCAAGCAACTATTTTCTTTGTGCCTAGTTTCCAAGAAAATATTTTCTTCGTGTATATAGTTTCCAAGAAACTATTTTCTTCATGCCTATAGTTTCCAAGCAACTATTTTCATCCTATCTACAGTTTCCATGAGATAAAAATACATTGGTCATGTTTTACGACTAGATGTAAACAGAATAAACCAACAAGCCCTTATGTGGTCATCTGAGGGTAAACGAAAAAGAGGAAGACCTAAAACAACCCTTAAAACACCATTCTTAAAGAAGGGGAATTAATAGGCTGTAAGACCATCCAAGACCAACTAAAAATGCAGGCAGCGAACCGCATAATATGAAGAACCAAAACATCTGCCCTATGTGTCGCTTGCGACACGAAAGTAACAAACTAACTAACTGTTTCCATACATCAATTGTCTTGGTGTGAACAGTGTTAATGCAACGATTACTTCACAAAATAGAATCGTTAAATGTGAACTAGCTCCTATGTTCTCAAAAAACTCTCAAGGCCATGGACATTCGCGGACAGAGTTGCTGTCAGTTATCAATGAAATGTTATGTGATACCTGAGCTCAGGTAAAGCAAATAACTAGATAACTGATGTCGGTATTTGGAGAATAAAAATTGTGCGATAATTGCTCCATGCAAAATGAATCTTATTAACGTACGCTGACTGGCCAGGGTTAGATGCATTTATTATCATTTGCAAGCTCGAAGAAGGATACATATTTATTTAAATGTGGTAGAAATATGATACCTGGAACATGATGCACACGTGCAGTAATTGAAAGATTAGGTGTGTACACTATAAGTTGTAGACTATAAGTTGTAGACTATAAGTTGTAGACTATAAGTTGTAGACTATAAGTTGTAGACTATAAGTTGTAGACTATAAGTTGTAGAAGGGAATGTATAACGTAAAAATGAGAAGAAGATATGTATTGCTATATTCACTGGTTGAACAAATTCTACCTGATGACCTGATGTGTAAAAATTACACCTGATGAAAGCAGGTGTATAGTTTGTGCCTGTATAAAACGATCAGTACACTTGTTCACATATAGTTATTGGTGGGACGATATCTGGGAACTAGTTATTCGTGGGCTATATCTAGAACTGACTTATTAGTGAGGAGATATTTAGAGATGAATTATTAGTTGTGCGATCTCTCGAAATGAATTAGTGGACGTTCTCTAGAAATGAAAAAGTAATTTAAGCAATTTACTTAGTGCATAAAAAATCGTTTTACGTCAATTTTACCCCCTCGTCCTCTCTCCCTCCCTTTCTCTCTCTCTCTCTCTCTCTCTCTCTATCTCTCATGTCACCAACTGTCTAACCGTTTGAGAAAGCCCCGCCTCATATGTTGACGTAGTTTATGAACAGACCCAATGTTGCGGTATCCGAGCCTAAGTATACATCTCATGTTAGATACACATGTAGACATATCAAACTTCGAACGAGAAGAAGACCTTCATATGCCCCAGCAGTATTCCACTTACTCGTTTAGAATGTCCCTGTTGTCTGTTATCGTATGTTCAAACCAAACTGGCAATGCTCATGTTGTTAGTTGATATATGGTTATGAGTGTTGTTTGTTATCGTATGTTCAAAGCTAAAGTGTGATCCTCTTCTTGCATGTTGATATTTGGTTAATAGTGTTTCTCTTTCGTTGAACGTGATTCTGGACGCGCCATATTTATGAATCATTACAAGCACTCAAAGGATAAACGTCAATATAAACTTATCTGCCTGGTTTAGCTCCGAATTGATAATATTCACTCTCTAATTAACCTGTAGGATAAAGATGGTCTACAAGAAGAGGATGAGGAATAAAACAGAGGAAGTGTCAGATTTGCAAGTGGGAGGAAGGGATACATGGAAGCGACAAGAAAATAATAACTGGTCACGGATAATAATCTGGTAATGTTCACCATACTCTGCTACCGATACCAAAAGGGATGAGAATCGGATGCGAATTACAGATGTCTTCAATCTTCATATATGTGCACCCATGATGTGACCTTCAAACTAACAACAAATATGTGCACCCATGATGTGACCTGCAAAACTAACTAATATGTGTACACAAAATGTGACCAGTAAACTAACAACAAACATGTGCACCCATAATGTGACCTTCAAACTAACACCTTATATGTGCATCCATGATGTGACCTTCAAACTAACAACAAATATGTGCATCCATGATGTGACCTGCAAACTTACAACTAATATGTACACACAAACTGTGACCTTCAAACTAACAACTAATATGTGCACCAATGATGAGACCTTCAAACTAACAACTAATAGGTGCACCCATGATGTGACCTGCAAAACTAACAACTAATAGGTGCACCCATGATGTGACCTGCAAAACTAACAACTAATAGGTGCACCCATGATGTGACCTGCATACTAACAACTAATATGTGCACCCATGATGTGACCTGCAAAACTAACAACTAATAGGTGCACCCATGATGTGACCTTCAAACTAACACCTTATATGTGCACCCATGATGTGACCTTCAAACTAACAACAAACATGTGCACCCATGATGTGACCTTCAAACTAACACCTTATATGTGCACCCATGATGTGACCTTCAAACTAACAACAAACATGTGCACCCATGATGTGACCTTCAAACTAACAACAAATATGTGCACCCGTGATGTGACCTGCAAACTTACAACTAATATGTACACACAAACTGTGACCTTCAAACTAACAACTAATATGTGCACCCATGATGAGACCTTCAAACTAACAACTAATAGGTGCACCCATGATGTGACCTGCAAAACTAACAACTAATAGGTGCACCCATGATGTGACCTGCATACTAACAACTAATATGTGCACCCATGATGTGACCTGCAAAACTAACAACTAATAGGTGCACCCATGATGTGACCTGCAAAACTAACAACTAATATGGGGACATAATTATATGATGATTAAAATTCATAATTATTGTACTAAAACGTGATTGCGGGACAACACTAGTGGATTCTGAAATAAGGGAATACAGGTCAACATTTAATACTATTGTTCAGTCTCTTCATGATATTAAATATTGTATTTATCTCCACAAATGTAAATATGTATATATAAGTTTGTGTGTGCATGACTTTTGAGAGAGTCCAGGAATATTTCTGGGATGTTTGTTTGTTTGTTTTGCGTTCGCTCCATTGTAACCATCACGGATATCCGTGCGATTTCCGCCGGGAGCGTGATTACGTTGTGCCACCGTTATGCGCCTTGTAGGCCTAGCACATCCGATTTCGGCATGCCTAGAGATTTCGGGTGGGCTACCCTTAGCCTGTGACAGCCTCTATATCTGTCTCCAGGCACGCGTAGTGGAGACTCTTCGCCCAGACGATTTTTTGCTCTCGTCTGACTCGAACGAGGTGTTCCACTGTCTATGAACTTGCCTCGTGTAATTGGACGTGCTGTGCCTGTGCCCATTGGGTACTGAACCGTTTCTCATCCGTGAGCCTGGTTCCTTAAGGGGAAGAACTCAACAGAGGAGTTGGACCCTGGTTCTTTCGCCCTCTTAGCCGAGGTGTCATTCACCGACATCGTGTACCCCTTGTCCAAGTTCGAGTCTCACACCACGCGTTTGAGAGCAAGGCGTTCTCGAGCTGAGCGTCCTTGTCCCAATAGCGCCTGAGCCCATCAGGTACTGAACCCTTTCTCTCTTAAAGTGTATTTCCGGTGTAGGAAAACCTGACAGTAGAGTTGGGCTAGGGCTAAATCGTTGTCCCTTTTGTGCCTGAGCGCATCGAGTACGGAACCCTTTCTCTTCGCGAGCATGTTTCCGGTTTAGGAAGGCTCGACATTAGAGTTGGATTAGGTCTTCTTGCTTTACCAAACGCCAATGAATGGGTCTGGGTCTCTGCCTGTAAGGAACACAGGTAACTAGAAGCTCGTCTCGAGCTGACGGAGCTTGTAGTTCCCCTTTCCTAGGAACTTTTCATGTTCTATTTGCAGTCCGAGCTGCCCTCTAGCGCTGTTCTGCCCTTTCATTGTTTCATTGTACTCGGTATGAAATCTATTTGTCTCTCGCCATGCATCTACCTTTACGTGCATTTTACATTGGCCGCCCCTCCAATATTCGGACTGGACTGACTAGCTTCACTGTATGTCGACAGTGTCGCTATATGTGGTGCTGCTGGTGGTGTCGGAGATATTGTCTGTCACTTGTGCAGTCAAATCTCTTTCCATCTGCTACCTCCACATTCTCGGACACGATCCCCAAATGATTTGGCCAGAATCAGCACGAGCTGCTGTATTTCTGTTTCCAGGGTGCACCGCGTGGAGGTACATTTGGGATCTTGGTTATCTACTAACCCTGGGTCCGCCTAGAGCAATGCATTCCATTTGCACCCCATTTCTGGGATATTCTTTCTGACTATTTCTATGAGCAGGGCTATGATTAATAAAACTAAAAAATCAGACCTTCTTTTCCATCAGTTCTCCAGTAGTCAATAACTCTTCTATTCTTAACAATCATTCCTTAACAAAGTACTCTCTCTTTCGTAATCTCAGCCCGGGCAACGACTGGTTTTACATCTAGAATACATACATATATATATATATATATATATATATATATATATATATATATATATATATATATATATATATATATATATATATATATTAGTGTATGTGGTGTGTGTGTATTTAACCAGAGACATGAATATATTTCTATATATCACTGTTATTTGTGATATATTTCATTAATTTCATTATAAATTAATTTTTTTAAATTGTTGTTTGCTTTTACTAGTCAATGTCGTAGCTGGATAATTTGTTGTAAATTAGTTTCACCTTGATACAGATTCTTGTTTATAGAGTATTCGTTCCTAAATAATGGGATATGTTCCCATGTAACTGTGTAGTGAAACATACTGGCATATACCCCATGTAACTGTGTAGTGAAACATACTGTCATATACCCCATGTAACTGTGTAGTGAAACATACTGTCATATACCCCATGTAACTGTGTAGTGAAACATACTGTCATATACCCCATGTAACTGTGTAGTGAAACATACTGTCATATACCCCATGTAACTGTGTAGTGAAACATACTGTCATATACCCCATGTAACTGTGTAGTGAAACATACTGGCATATACCCCATGTAACTGTGTAGTGAAACATACTGTCATATACCCCATGTAACTGTGTAGTGAAACATACTGGCATATACCCCATGTAACTGTGTAGTGAAACATACTGTCATATACCCCATGTAACTGTGTAGTGAAACATACTGGCATATACCCCATGTAACTGTGTAGTGAAACATACTGTCATATACCCCATGTAACTGTGTAGTGAAACATACTGTCATATACCCCATGTAACTGTGTAGTGACACATACTGGCATATACCCCATGTAACTGTGTAGTGAAACATACTTGCATATACCCCATGTAACTGTGTAGTGACACATAACAGATATATACACTATTGTGTCATGACAAACAATATTTAACCAGTACACATTTCAAATAACAGATCATCATCATTCAGTCCCGTCTTCGTAACGACGGTAGAGTCTGCAGAAATCGCAAACACCCACTGTCTCTTGTCTTAGTGGTGCATTCTGCTAAGTGTAACCTGTTCATCTCGTTATGTTACTATCCCAGATATCTCTCTGCCTACCACTTGCTGGCCTCCCCTCGACTTTACCCTCAAGTAAGGTCTTCAATAAGTTATGATGACTTTTAATGTTTCGAAAATATTGAATTTTTCAAACTCTGTATTTCCTTTAATAATTCTTTCTTCATATTAATTGTTGTTATAATCTCTTTGTCTTTTCTATTCTCTTTCCATAATGTTCTCCCTATTCTTCAATATATCATATATGTCGTTGGTCATCAAACAGTGCTGTTACATAATCTGACCATCTTGTAAGTATTTCTGTGTTATCAAATTCAATGTTTTTCACTTTTACCTGTAATGTAACCACCTACAAATAACAAATAACTGCTACAAAGTGCGGTTTTCGTTTGTGCGTACAAAGGACAAAGCCTAGGTTCATTTTTTCTGGTTTGACAGGTGGCCAATAATAGGATATATCTTTACAGATTACATGAACGTGTCTAATTATTGAACATTGATATATAGTTGCCTCAAGAATTAATCCATATATGATTGGGACACTTTTCTGTATGTGCCGTTCTGTCAACATTTATTTTATTAATCATCACGTGTGTTTCTCATCTGTGTATAATAATAACAACAATAACAGTAATAATAATAACAATAATACTACTACTACTAATAATAATAATAATAATCATGCTCATAATAATAATAATAACAATAGTAATAACGATAATACGATACCATATGGTAGGGGTACCATACTGGAGACATCAGCACAAAAAACCCTATAAAACTATCTCTCCCTAACAATTCCGACGAACATAGAAAAATAAAATTCAACCACGACCATGACTTGATGTATTCAATCCTGATTGTTGTTCTCATCTTCTCCTTCGACACTTTAATGTTTCTTGGAAAATAATGTTAGAAAGTGAGGTCGCTACATGTCTAAACTAAACATGTTTACGTCGGTTCACAACTACAACAAAGTGGTTCTTGATAACCTTCAAGATTTCATCTTTGAAGCCGTAAGAATATCTTTCTCCGCAGTGCTTATATTCAAAAGCCCAAATCCTTCTTTCATTGTCTGCGTTGAGTGTTCAACTTTCCCATCTGTATAAATGTATACTAGCACTAGCAATCTGAAAAATTGATCTGAAAAATTGATCTAAAGATTGATCTTTACTGTAATACTGATCTTATTTTTGCAAATCATATTCAACATTTCCATGACATCCATTGTAATGTCGTGCCACAGCTTAATCTTATTTCCCGTGTTGCCATCATTACATATTTAGAACGCGATATATTTATAGGCGGTAACGTTTCCAAGTTTTTGATTGTTCATCCATGTGTTGGTGCGATCTTGTTTTGCTAAAACTAGTTGTCATTAGCTTGCTTGTGTCAATGCTAAAGGTTTATGTGTATGTCCCTAAATCTGGATCAGCTAAACTGTAATAATGATTTCGTTCTCGGTGTGTGATACCAGGAAGTGTGCCAACATAATTCTATGAACGATATTTTTCAGAGATGACGTCATACTCTGGCGAATATTTTCCTTGATTATTGACATCAACTTTACAGCAGTTATGTCCGGAAATATTAAACACGTACAAGTTTAATGACAAATAGCACTAAAGACAAATAGCACTAAAGACAAATAGCACTAAAGACAAATAGCACTAAAGACAAATAGCACTAAAGACAAATACCAAAAAAGCAAATATCACTAAAGATAAATAGCACTAAAGACAAATAGCGCTAAAGACAAATAGCACTGAAGACAAATAGCACTAAAACAAATATTACTAAAGGCAAATAGCACTAAAGACAAATAGCATTAAAGACAAATAGCGCTAAAGACAAATAGCACTGAAGACAAATAGCACTGAACAAATAGCGCTGAAGACAAATAATACTAAGGAAATGCTGTTTTTATATGCGCGAATAGCCACCGATCACACAAATTCTGCTTGTTGATAAACATATCTTAGAAGGGGGGAGAGATGCTTGTTGATAAACATATCTTAGAAGGGGGGAGAGATGCTTGTTGATAAACATATCTTAGAAGGGGGGGAGAGATGCTTGTTGATAAACATATCTTAGAAGGGGGGGAGAGATGCTTGTTGATAAACATATCTTAGACGGGGGGAGAGATGCTTGTTGATAAACATATCTTAGAAGGGGGGAGAGATGCTTGTTGATAAACATATCTTAGAAGGGGGGAGAGATGCTTGTTGATAAACATATCTTAGAAGGGGGTAGAGATGCTTGTTGATAAACATATCTTAGAAGGGGGGAGAGATGCTTGTTGATAAACATATCTTAGAAGGGGGGAGAGATGCTTGTTTTAAAAATATCTTAGAAGGGGGGAGAGATGCTTGTTGATAAACATATCTTAGAAGGGAGGAGAGATGCTTGTTGATAAACATATCTTAGAAGGGGGGAGAGATGCTTGTTGATAAACAGAGACTAGAAGGGAAGAGAGATGTACGCCACACAGTAAAATTATGCAAACTGATTTGATTCCCATGAAGTACAGACACAATGTCTATCATGTATATTTTGTGCTAATGTCTGTACTGTGAAACAAACTACCATGCTTATGTGGGTTATGTGATGTGGAACAACTACTATCCTTGTCAGTTGTATGCTCTTTATTATTATTATTATTATTATTATTATTATTACCTATTCTCTAGTCCGGCTCTATTGCGTGAAGAATTGGAATGCCGCTGCAGGCAAATGTGTATCTGGACCGTTCAGAAAGCAATGGCAAACTACTAAACGTATATACATTGCCTATGAAATAACTACAGCCAAAATATATTGGGTTGACGGCTATATTGTAAATTGGATACGCTACGAGTGTGTTTTCTTTTTCTCTCTGGATATACAGAGTAGAAAACATTGTTAACTGTGAATATCCATCGTGTTTTCATCATATGATATTATCTATATTTGTTCTACTCACAAGTAATTGCATTTCAAAAAAATTTAATTTAAAAGTATTTTCAAGTATACACTCTCGCCAACGCTTTTTTCATGTTCCCCTATGCCGCTAAGTTCTTTAAATCACAACTTCCTGCGCACATTTTAGACATAACTTGAAATTGTTTGTGACTTGTTTGAAGATGCGCAACTCATTCACATTGAAACTCGTATCTCTCTTATTCCAGTTCTTAAATATATCCTATTTTTTTTTCTTGTTTTTCTTTTTTATTTCTGCTTGCGTACTCAGGTTTTAAAAATATTTCCGCTATGGGGCAATAATTCAAGAATGCTACTTTTCACATATCTATAACAGGTGAGAAAACAGTAAACCTGTGATGAAATTTGGTTTTTGTCTTCATATCTGTTCAAATTTAACGATTTTTTGCAGCACAGGATTATACAACTTATGACAGATTTCAGTTTGTAGTGAAGGAAACTTGCAATTAATTCTAAAAGGATTTTCGTCTGTAGAATATCTTACTACCGGCACATAATTTGAGTCTGTTGAATACATTTGTTTACCCCCCCCCCCCATACACTTTCCAGTTATTCTGACACATCGTTCATATACATACACTTGTGGCAAAGCGTCTTCTTCAGAACATTTCCATTTTGCAAAGCTGTACCATGGCTGTGTTTAAAAATCGTTATAACCGGGCCTCCTTATTACACACATTATAGCTATAACTTAATACACACAGTTATAAATATAAATTAATACACACAGTTATAAATATAACTTAATGCATACATTTATAACTATAACTTAATACACACATATTATAACTATAACTTAATACATACATTTATAAATATAACTTAATACATACAGTTATAAATATAACTTAATACATACACTTATAACTAAAACTTAATACACACATATTATAACTATAACTTAATACACACATAGTATAAATATAACTTAATACACACAGTTATAAATATAACTTAATACATACATTTATAACTATAACTTAGTACACACATATTATAACTATAACTTAATACACACATATTATAACTATAACTTAATACACACATATTGTAACTATAACTTAATGCACAAATATTATAACTACAACTATAACTTAATGCACACATATTATAACTATAACTTAATGCACACATATTATAACTATAACTGTAACTTAATGCACACATATTATAACTATAACTTAATGCACACATATTATAACTATAACTGTAACTTAATGCACACATATTATAACTATAACTTAATGCACACATATTATAACTATAACTTAATGCACAAATATTGTAACTACAACTATAACTTAATGCACACATATTATAACTATAACTTAATACACACATATTGTAACTATAACTTAATGCACAAATATTATAACTACAACTATAACTTAATGCACACATATTATAACTATAACTTAATGCACACATATTATAACTATAACTATAACTTAATGCACACATATTATAACTATAACTATAACTTAATGCACACATATTATAACTATAACTTAATGCACACATATTATAACTATAACTTAATGCACACATATTATAACTATAACTTAATGCACACATATTGTAACTATAACGTAATGCACAAATATTATAACTATAACTGTAACTTAATGCACACATTTATTAAGTATGAAGTTAGTCCAATTCATGTTCTTAGTCTTGCAAGTAGTGATCTTGAAGGACAATTTACATAGGGGATTTGAAGGACAGTTTACATAGGGGATTTGAAGGACAGTTTACATAGGGGATTTGAAGGACATTTGTTTACATAGGGGATTTGAAGGACAGTTTACATAGGGGATTTGAAGGACAGTTTACATATGGGATTTGAAGGACAGTTTACATAGGGTATTGCTGAACAATATTTGAGTATATTTGATCAAATATAATGTCAACATTTCAATGAACTAGTAGAGTCTACTATTGCTTGAGAAGAATATGTTAAAACTGCACTTACCAATTGTCAGTGGATATTCACCTCCACTTTTAGTTTTTCTACATCTGGCTTCAGTCTTTCTCCACGACAGCAACAATAGCAGTAGCCAAATCATTACCATGATGGTAGAAGTGGTTCAGTAGTGTCCTCTCTACTGTTCAATGTGTTAACTTATTACGATGATATTCTGTTGAATTATTACACCGCTTCCTCTGGTGTATCTATGAATGATAGTCAAGTGTATTTTTATTACAATTATAGATATGCATTTGCACACAAAATAGCATCATTAAGTGGTTAACATTACATTCGGATCCTTACCGAGACCGTCGACTGTAAAGAGCTATGTAGAGAAAGTTAACACTACTTGAAAGGTTGATATTTGACTATGTCAGTGCAATTCGTTGATCAACCATGGAATAATCAGAGACGCCACGAATGGCGTCTTGTTTACGTTCTGTTGACATGTCTATACATAAACCTGGTCTCATGTCTATACCAAAACCTGGTCATGTCTATACTCGCCAAGCAGCAACTCACACAGATACGTCTATTGTCTATCCCCAGGTGGTAGTGTAGTCGTAGCTTCCACATTTGCCGTTGAATATGGGTTTGAGAAGGAGATTCACTCTGCATTAAAGAGCCAGATGCGTTGCTCTTGTTGAGGTGTAGTCATGTTTATTCAGGATGGTCTTGATGTTGTCTATACATCTTTTCCTAAGTCTGCCCTTGGCTCTCTATCCTGATTCCGTCTTGTTATACGCTCTTATGGGAACGATTGTGTCTGTTCTCTATATATTAGCTGCATGATGTTATACCTATTATCTTTCTGATGTTCTCGATGCACATTGTATCGAGTCTGGTGACTCCAACAGACTTCCTTAGACATTTCATTTCGAAAGGTTTGATCTTTCTCTTATATGTAGATGTCAGTTGCCAAGTCTGGCATTGGTAGCATAAAGATTGGTTGGTGTAAAGATTCTCTTAATTATTTGTTTCTTTACTTCCATGTTGATTTTTTTGGTGCAATAACATAGGTGACAGCTGGTATGTCAAATAATTTGCATTTTGACATCTTATTTCTATCTCTCTATCGAGTCGTTCATCTGCTGTGAAGATACTTTCTTGGTTCTTGAACTATTTGATTTGTTTTATTTTTGTGTTCGCTATTTCTCACAGACACGTCAATAACGTAAATCTATCTTGCCATTTTCCATACATATAATTTTAAAATTAGAGAACGCTAATGTTTATTTAATTCTCCTACAAAGACTTTTATTTACATTAACTTGATATCTCTTTATGGGATCATTGTCCTATCGTTATATATATATATATATATATATATATATATATATATATATATATATATATATATATATATATATATATATATATATATATATGATAACATATGATAACACATTATAATCTCCGGATTACATCCTGCAAAACAGCAGAAGATTGAGAGTAATAGCAGAGAAACGAGATATATCATAGTTGGCATGAGAACTGTAGCAAACGTGAAGATGTTAGCTATGAAGACCAATGGTTCTCACTGTGGGCTTATGACTCACTGGTGGCAACAACAACGTTTTGATCAAGGCAGACAGTGGTGACATGATTACCAGAGCCGAGACCATCTACTGAATTTATAAATAAAAGGGAATCGTGAACAGTATATATTTGTATTTGTTCTCATCGTCCTGCTCTGTTGCGGCGAAGTACAGATCGCGTCTCTGACGGCGGCCAAAGTACCACGTTCGAAACATGTCTCAGGCAATTGTACATCTGATCTTAAACGTCACGGCAAGAATATGGAGAAATGCTTAAAGAGAGGCAAAACCCACAAAGATGTTCTTCAAGAAAATACAAAACATGATGCATAAAAAAAGACACGAACCAACAGAAATAATCAACGATGAACAGGATAATACAATACATAGGACTCAAGAAATCATGGAAAGATGGAAAAATTACTTCAATAAACTATTAAAGCATAAGGAAGGAAAAGTGATTACAACAATAAATATAATAGAAGAAGACCTAGAACCATACATCTTGGAATCTGAAATTGAAGACTCAGTTAAACATGCACCAAATAACAATGCACCTGGAATAGACTGCATAGCTGTAGAACAAATAAAAATGCTAACGGGGACAGGTATTAAGTGGCTACACAGACTGCTCAATGTAATATGGACGACTCAAACGACACCGAAGGAGTTGAATATAGCGGTAATTGTTCCCATCTAAAAGAAAAAATGCAGTAAGAGGGACTGCACAAAGTATAGATGCATATCACTCTTAAGCAACATAGGAAAAATCTTTTACATGATACTAGAGAGAAGGATGCGCCCATATATATAACCACAGCTCAATAACACACAATTGGGCTATCGGAAAAATAAAAGCTGTACAGATGCAAGCTTCGCCCTCAAACTTCTTTCAGAAAGTGCAACAGAACATAACCAAGACTTATATTTGGCTTTCGTGGATCAAGAAAAAGCTTTTGACTGAGTGAATAGAGCACACCTATGGATAATATTTCAAACATATGGAGTCCCACAACATCTGATAAGCCTATGACAGAGCATATACACCAATAGTCAATGCACAGTAAGAACGAGCACAGGTACATCCGATAATTTCCAAATTCACTCGGGAGTGAGACAGGAAAGTGTACTATCCCCTCTATTGTTCATACCATACATAGATGATCACATTTGCAAAGTTGTAAAGACAACAGAAGAAAACAATTTAAAGGATAGTTTAAACGAATTACTATTTGCATACGACCAAGTACTAGTAGAGTCATCAGAAGAGCAACTACAAAGACAAATAGACAGATTACACCAAACATGTCAACCCTTTAACATGAAGATAAATATAGAGAGGACCGAAGGAATGAAGATAGGAAGAACAGAAAGAAACACAAACATATATATTAGTAACATCAGACTTAAAAAGTGACAGAATTCACACACCTAGAAGGCAATATAACAACAGACAGCAGTAGTAATATAAAAATACACAATAGATGCAGTAAAGCATGCCAAGCCCTAAAACAAATGACACCAATCTTCAGAAACAAAATGTAAATTCAAACACCAAAATAACACTATTCAAAACAAGAATTATACAAAAGCTGTGTTACCAATGCCAAACATAACAGCAACAGTACAAGACAAACGTAAACTTTGTGACAACTGACATGGCATGCTAACGCAGAATCCTAGGAATATCGCTAGTAGACAGGGTGAGAATTGAGGACATTCGACAAATAACTGGTACCACACCAATCTTGAAATATATCAAGAGACAACAGATCAAATGGTTTGTACACATCAGCAATCATCAGACAGCATACCACAGCAAGCTATACACAGATACAGTGAAGGCAGACATTTATATTATTGTTTACATATACTTATTGTTGATTGCGTCTGTTTATTATTGCTTCCTTCTGTTTGTTGTTGTTTCTATATGTTTATTGTTGCTTCCTTCTGTTTATTGTTATTTCTATCTGTTTTTTGTTGTTGCTTCCTTCTGTTTATTGTTTTTTCCATCTGTTAATTGTTTCCATATAGAGATATTAGAGACTACGCGTCTAAATTTTCCGATTGTTTCTCCTGTTGTAATATTGTGGTGGGATTGAAATCAATATGTGAAAACTAAACACAACATTAAATCAATCAATGAAAACATTGGTCCTACTAGTGTGTTTACACGTTGCTGGATACATGTTGCTGGATACACGTTGCTGGATACACGTTGCTTGATACACGTTGCTGGATACATGTATCATGGACAAGAACTGTACATGTGTTTTTATCATTAAATATATTTCCAACTTCAATTTATTTGATTGCCATCTCTGACGTCCTTTTTGTTCTCCCTGTTCCATGCTATTCCTAATTGTTTCAACAAACCACAACACATACGCTTTTATATTTGCCGAGACTATGTATACAGATCTTACATATTAAATCTTCACGTGGGAATGTACGAGATATGTAGCTCGCCCAAGAGGAACTCTAGTCAGAACAATTAACATAGAAAGATGAATAATGGCTATAAACAGAACAATTAACATAGAAAGATCAATAATGGCTATAAACAGAACAGAAGAAATACACCAACTAGCAACTAGGCGTGCAACGTCAAAGAAAATGACCACTGTCCGATGTGTCAATTTTAGACCACAGCGATCCAATTAAGTATATGTATTAGTAGACCTGAAGATAAAAAGGGGACAGGGTAGGTTGTTTAGCCTCTCCGCCCATCGGTGCACATCAGAACATGAGTTATAATACGGGTACTTGGATAAAAGTTTTGCCAGAAGCCAACCCTCCATCTCTTTTAGAGATTTTTGAAAAAAAAAACTAATCACATTTGTCATCAAAAGATATAATCGACACGCGAAAATGTACAAATTACATTTTATTACATATGTAAGCAACTCTACAAATAAGGAGACAGTATTGACGACGCCGTGTGTATAAGACCATCTCTTAATCTACGGCCGTGTGTATAAGCCCATCTCTTAATCTACGGCCGTGTGTATAAGCCCATCTCTTAATCTACGGCCGTATGTTTAAGACATATATCAATCTACGGCCGTGTGTATAAGCCCATCTCTTAATCTACGGCCGTATGTATACGACATATGTAAATCAACGACCTTGTATAAGAACATTTATATTTTGATACATATAGAAACAAAACACGATAATGTGTATTTGATATATGTGCACATCAACCATAAGATTCTTGTAAAACTGTGTCTGACTAAGCTAAACACCAAGCTTGATCCATCAAGCGAAACACAGAAATCAAATCACTTTGTGAATATTTTCCTTCCGGTTAATTGTATATAAAATAGACGTATATTTCTAGATTGCTAGCAAGTTGTAACAAACACTGTGAACAAACACATATATTGCTGACATAAATATTGTCATATTTACCAGCTGGCAATCGTGAACACATAGGTTTCTGATGTCACCAGAATGTCATGTCGGATTAACGTTTTAGTGTATGCAGTTATGTAAAGATTATACGTAACTGTCACACAACAGGAAGTACTTGCTTATGTCACGATATATTTGGGCAGCAAAACTTTCCAGATATCTGTTCTACTGGAGCTCATGACGGTTTTTGGGTCATTGATGTTTCGGTTTATCACTGTTCGCTGATTGGTGGCATATTTATCATAATTGCTGTGGTGAATGCCATGAAATAAATGTGGACTTTTGAAACAACTGTCGTTATGTCTATGATATGAGAACCCTACCATATTGTTATTACAGTGATATAGGATCATCAGGAGTTATGACCCGAACTGTCTAATTAGGTAAGTCGTAATACTTCGAATTTATATTGATCACTTTTTGTATAAAGTTTGTCTACACTTCAAGTTCAGTATTTTGCAGAACCGGACTTTTGATAAATTATATGTTTTATATGTATCCTCGCAGTATTGTCACATAATCATCTCGTATATCACATAATTATCTCGTTTATCACATAAATATTCCGTTTTCCGTGCCAGTTTTTATACTACTTATGTAGTTATAATAACAAGTTATGAGATTATAATTCATATTGGTCATTATAATTCTACAATCTCGTCCACTTGGTTATATCATGTCCGATTTTAGTTACGAAACTGTGGCTTCTAAGACCACTTATCTTTATGTGTACTAAGTATTTTTTCGTTCCCATATCAGACATATTTGTTCATGTTGAACTGTGTGTTATGTAATATTTCAGACACACACACTTGTTGATGTTGCACTGTTTCGTATGTTAGGTTTCAGGTGTAGACGTATGCCAGTATAACACGTATAACAGTGATTTCCTTTCCTATCATTGTTGTTTTATATTTTTAATTGGTTTCTGAATTGATAGATCTGTGCTTTTTAATGTACTAATTGAACTCGTCCGACTTAGTGGCTTGTATGTAATTAGCGTTTTTTTCGGAACCCGATGTAGCCAGTTAAATTTACGCCACCGTTTCGTTTAGGAATTAATTACCGAACGGTATATATTGTCTACATCAGCGGTTCTAAATCGTATTTGAATTGTGCCTATCCTTTATATCAAATATAATTTCATGCCCCCAACCCCAAAATGCCCAATCACGTCAATGATATTCGTTTTAAATTTTAGCTTGATGGCAGTAAATCGTGTGACTTACTGTTGAAATAGTTAACGCCCTGTGCCACCACCAAACGGGTATGTGCCCCCACAAATTTCACACCTTTTCCTACATTAACTCTGTTCGGCGATGTGGCCGGGAGTGGGGAGGCTCATGCATCTCTTTGTGAATCCCTGTTCTGGAACATAAGAACTATTTATCGAGACCGACCCCATTTAATGTAAGCAAAGTGACCAGGATCCCAATTCATTTTATCAAAGATTTTTAATAGGGCCAATACGAATTAATATTTCAATACAAAAACTGATTGTATTTGTATAGTATACTGTCAAGATATACCACGGCGATCTAACAAAAGCCGCTTCGGGATTTCGAATAGAATCGCGACATATGATTTGAAAGCCAGTGTTCTAATCACCAAACCTTCAATATACTTGCGCTGCTTGTCACGCCATATTTACACTTCATATACACAGAAATTAATACCAAGATTATGACAAGCATCACAATATGTTTTCTATCAATAACCGAGATCTAGATTAATTTACTGGTTTCGAGTTATTTATACTAGTTTCGAAAATAAGGATATTCTGGGGAATAAAAATGACATTCTTAGAGAATTGTTTGTAAAACAGGGACATTCTGAGAGAATTACATTTAAAGAGAGACTAGCTAAACAACAAGGTTCTTTTTATGAATATTGATTCAATATTTTGACTATATGATACGAAAAATAGCAAAACAAAATGTTCTGTTCTGATGTCAGGGCACTGAAAAAAGAGATAGAATAGGCAGAGTATAAGCGCAATGTATTCAAGACAACTTGGACATAACCAGTATATCCAAGACAACTTGGGCATAACCAGTATATCCAAGACAACTTGGGCATAACCAATATATCCATGACAACTTGGGCATAACCAATATATCAAAGACAACTAGGGCGTAACCAGTATATCCAAGACAACTTGGGCATAACCAGTATATCCAAGACAACTTGGGCATAACCAGTATATCCAAGACAACTTGGGCATAACCAGTATATCCAAGACAACTTGGGCATAACCAGTATATCCAAGACAACTTGGGCATAACCAGTATATCCAAGACAAGACAGAAGCACAAAGATCAACTCACGATCGACAATAGTTTCTAAGCTGTGATAACTGATACATCCTATTCATAATGTGCTACCTGATGATGATGATTGTCACTTCATGTAACCACTTTGTAACCAGGTGGTTGCACTCACATTCGAATGGTCCGTATGTCTCACTGTTAGCTTATTAGACCAACCATTGAACAATAGTAAATATTAGACCAACCATTGGATAATAGTAAATATTAGACCAACCATTGGACAATAGTAAATATTAGAATAACCATTGGACAATAGTAAATATTAGACCAACCATTGGACGATAGTAAATATTAGACCAACCATTGGACAATAGTAAATATTAGACCAACCATTGGACGATAGTAAATATTAGACCAACCATTGGACAATAGTAAATATTAGACCAACCATTGGACAATAGTAAATATTAGACCAACCATTGGACAATAGTAAATATTAGACCAACCATCGGACAATAGTAAATATTAGACCAACCATTGGACAATAGTAAATATTAGACCAACCATTGGACAATAGTAAATATTAGACCAACCATTGGACAATAGTAAATATTAGACCAACCATTGGACAATAGTAAATATTAGACCAACCATTGGACAATAGTAAATATTAGACCAACCATTGGACAATAGTAAATATTAGACCAACCATTGGACAATAGTAAATATTAGACCAACCATTGGACAATAGTAAATATTAGACCAACCATTGGACAATAGTAAATATTAGACCAACCATTGGACAATAGTAAATATTAGACCAACCATTGGACAAAAGTAAATATTAGACCAACCATTGGACAATAGTAAATATTAGACCAACCATTGGACAATAGTAAATATTAGACCAACCATCGGACAATAGTAAATATTAGACCAACCATCGGACAATAGTAAATATTAGACCAACCATTGGACAATAGTAAATATTAGACCAACCATTGGACAATAGTAAATATTAGACCAACCATTGGACAATAGTAAATATTAGACCAACCATTGGACAATAGTAAATATTAGACCAACCATTGGACAATAGTAAATATTAGACCAACCATTGGACAATAGTAAATATTAGACCAACCATTGGACAATAGTAAATATTAGACCAACCATTGGACAATAGTAAATATTAGACCAACCATTGGACAATAGTAAATATTAGACCAACCATTGGACAATAGTTAATATTATGTGGTAGACGTACACATATAGTGATGTCATGTGCCTATCGTGGATGCCCCCCTCCTCCCCGAGTATTTCATAAATGTCTTCAAGTGTTCAATTACATTCCACATTTTGATGTACAGTTCAGAGAACTGTATAAACCTCCTATGCAATCCATATAGCAGAAATTGTGTTTAACAAGCTTCCACATATATAGCTCTAGCAAGATCTTAAACAACTCAAGAAACGTGACTGCTTAATGCATGTATACTACTTGTATTGGCATGTGAATGAGAAAGCTGGAAATACACAAAATCAATGGACACGTAGATATTAAAATGAGTAATTCACAGAAGAAAACATAAATCATGTATTTGTGTCACGTTTTAAAAGATTACTATAAACATTACCCGGCGTTACCCAGGAGAGAATAAAACAAAAATGAACAATAGAATAAACAGGAATACATGTAGCGAAAATCGCTACATTTTCTTATAATGTAGCGATGACTTATATATGTTCCAGTGTCTACATATTAACAACAAAAAAGATTAAATAAAGAGATTAATATAGAAATTGTGCAAATCAGTATATCGTTCGCCTGTTCACAAGACGTAAAATACAACATATAATTTAAACCAATTAGTATATCCCGTTCACAAGGCGTAAAATGAAACATATTTAAACCAATCAGTATATACTATTCACAGGTGTAAAATAAAATATAGAAATTAAACCAAGCAGTATATCCTGTTCACAAGGTGTAAAATAAAACAGAAATTAAACCAATAAACATATCCTGTCTTCTGCAAACTCTCCATTGTTTCCTACGAGGGTTATTACATTAGTACTAGTTTTTACACTGTCGGGTCGCTAAGTCAGTCACAATGTTGTTTTAGGGAATAAACCTTGTTAAACGTATTCTAATCTATCCCATTCAGAAATAAATAACATAGTCCAACTAGAAAAGACTGAGGCACAGAAACTTTACTTCCTTTTCGGAAGCAGAGATAACAAACCGTCATCTACAACCATTGGCCGAAAATCAAAGACGATGAAAATGTAAAGAGAATCGATGACCCGAAAATGACAATGGAAAGGGGCAATAGTATTATACAGAATTACTCAATCTTAAAGAAGGAAGGGATGATAATAATACACAAAGTAAGGAAATAATTTAAACCAAGCATATTGAGAACAGAAATAGAAAATGCAATACCAACAGCTCCACAAAACAAAGCACAAAGTCCCAATAACATTCAAGTCGAATTAATTAAATCAGCAGCAGATACAGGGATAAAATAGCTACATAGGCTGTTTAACATAATATGGAATACACAAGAAACACCAGCAGACTGGAAAAACGCTGTAATAATATCTATTTAAATGAAAAATCCGCCGAAGAGGGATGTGTTGGGCCAGTGGCGCAAATAAAACGGTGACACAACGCATTTACATTCTCTGAACTACATCCTGCTGGAGATCTGGTAAGACCATGGTCCTGCTACAAGGGAGATCCGGCGGGAATTTGAAAATGAACGCTGAAGAAGAAGAAGTGAAAATGAGAAAAAGGCAGCAATAAAAATTACACAGAATACTGAGGAATCTCACTTCTCAGCCACACTGGAACAATTTTCAATAGAATTCAAAACAGACGATTTCGAGAGTCATTGAACCACAATTCAACAACACGCACATGGGATTTCGTAAAAACAGGACCTTTAATTAGTTAGTTAGTTAGTTATTCCTCTAGGGCCAAAGACGGCACATAGGGTGGATCCCATAGGTATCCATGTCTCTCGTTTCATTGCAATTTCCTTTATATCTTCATTGTTTCTGATACCGATGGGGAAACGTTATGTTGCAATAATTCTACGCAAAGTTTCTTTTGGTCTTCCTTGTTTTTTCTTGCCCTGTGGTGACCACATCAACGCTTGAGTCTTTCAGTATCCATTTATAGCGCGTCTGCGATGTAATTCCAGCGACGCTTTCTAATATAGGTGGATACATATTCTTGTTTTGATTCTTGTCTGGCAACTGTGTTTGATTTGAAGGCTGTCCAACATATGTTCAGTAGCCTTCTAAGACATTTATTTTCAAAGGTGTTTAGTCTTTGTTCTAAATTTGGTGTTGCTTTTACACTTTCGCATACATTTGTTAATGTTGGAATTATGCAGGAGTTGAAGATTTTGTTAAGATCTGCACAGATGCAATTTTTATCTCAGATAACTGGCAGAAAAAAACACGGGAAACAACCAAAAACTGTATATCGCGTTTGTCGACACAGAAAAAGCATTGGACAGAGTAGGCAAACAACAACTATTTAAAATACGATCAACATATGGAGTCACAGGACACCTAATCAACCTGTGCAGGAGTAGTTACACAGAAGCCAATGTGTAGTTAGAACGAGTGCTGATCTTTTAGGCAAATTGTCCATACACGCTGGAGTGCGACAAAGATGATATTATCTCCCATGCTATTCATTACATATATCGATTGTATATGTAAAATTTCCAACACCAATGAGGAAGACAATATGAAAAAACCTCCTATATGAACTTCTTTTTACAGATGATCAAACAATAATATCAACATCAGAGGAACAACGACAACAACATATAAATAGACTACAAACTACATGTAGGGACTTTAACATGAAGATGTACACAAAGAAAAATATGAGGTAATTTCAATCGCAAAAACAGACTATTTTCATCGATGGTCAACAACTTAAAAG
Organism: Meghimatium bilineatum; assembly: GCA_034231615.1. Classification (NCBI taxonomy): domain Eukaryota; kingdom Metazoa; phylum Mollusca; class Gastropoda; order Stylommatophora; family Philomycidae; genus Meghimatium; species Meghimatium bilineatum. The sequence continues at coordinate 294,695 of CM067318.1, read as the reverse complement.
TGAAAACATTTACTTACCTTGGAAGTTTACATATCATCAAATGGGAACAAACACAAAATAAATCCAACACAGATGTAATATAGCATACCAGATCCTAGAAAAGATGTTTCCTATTTTCAAAATCAAGCATGTGAACATAAATACTAAAACTGCACCTTATAAACCGATCATCATACCATTACTGCGCTACCAATGTCAAACGTGGACACTAACAAAATAATGCTAACGAAAATTTGTTATATTAGAAATTATCTGTCTGCGTAGAATTGATATAATAGAACAACGATCTTGATACATAATACTGTGGACATATAGCTGTGGAGAGCCATGACCGCCTACGCCAGTCGGCATGACACCTGATGATAATGACGGAGAATTCTTGGAATAGCAATAAGAGACAGAATCAGAAATGAAAACATCAGACGATTAACAAACACAATGTCCATCCTGAATTACATCAAAAGACAGCAGATTAAGTGATTTTCACACGCTTCCAGACTACCTTCAGATAGTGCCCTTCAAGAAGCATTACTAAAGATAGGATGGAAAAAATCCAGGGGGAGATTATGTATGCAAAAGGTGGATTACAGAAAGAATCAACGAAAACAAATATATATGAGACACACAAAAAGTCCATCTTCGAAGAACTCTTCTATCATTGAAGCTGAAATGCATAAAGGGGTATGCAACGAAAAGAAAGAAGTATATCCTGATCACAAGGCGTACTATAAAACATAGAAATGAAACCAATCAGTATTTCCTATTCACAAGGCGTACAGGCATTGACTTTTTTTTTACTCTGGTACACCACACAGACAAAGTCCATCAGATGCCAAGAATACCACTTACATCACTCATAGCTTCATATCTTCAATCGATAGTGAATATCATTAAAAATCAACTTCATAAATAAAACGCGGGATTCAAACACGCGATCTCTAGACTACAAGAGCGAACGTCTTAACAATTACGCGAACGGGAGATCCCTCACCAATTAACTGTTCTGTAGTGTTAATATATGTACATACTTATTTGTGCATTAGAAGCTGGCTATTGTCATATTCATATTTGGCATAGTTGTGCGTTCTCACCTGTGTTAACTGAGCCCTACATAGTGTGCGTTCTCACCTGTGTTAACTGAACCCTACATAGTGTGTGTTCTCACCTGTGTTAACTGAACCCTACATAGTGTGTGTTCTCACCTGTGTTAACTGAACCCTACATAGTGTGTGTTCTCACCTGTGTTAACTGAGCCCTACATAGTGTGTGTTTTGACACGTGTAGCCTCAACTCTACATAGTGTGCGTTCTCACCTGTGTTAACTGAGCCCTACATAGTGTGTGTTCTCACCTGTGTTAACTGAGCCCTACATAGTGTGTGTTCTCACCTGTGTTAACTGAGCCCTACATAGTGTGTGTTCTCACCTGTGTTAACTGAGCCCTACATAGTGTGTGTTCTCACCTGTGTTAACTGAGCCCTACATAGTGTGTGTTCTCACCTGTGTTAACTGAACCCTACATAGTGTGTTCTGACACGTGTAGCTTCAACTCTACATAGTGTGTGTTCTCACCTATGTAGACTTAACTCTACATAGTGTGTGTGTTCTCACTTGTGGGGACTCATCTCTGCACAGTGTGTGTTCTCACATTTGGGGACTCTACATAGAGTGTGTTCTCACCTGTGCGGACTCAACTGTACATATTGAGTGTTCTCACCTGTGCGGACTCAACTCTGCATATTGTGTGTTTTCACCTGTGTGAACTCAACTCTACATAGTATGTGTTTTCACCTGTGTGAACTCAACTCTACATAGTATGTGTTCTCACATGTGTGGACTCAACTCTACATATTGAGTGTTCTCACCTGTGCGGACTCAACTCTGCATAGTGTGTTCTCATCTGTGTATAATCAATTCTACATAGCGTGTGTTCTCACCTTTGTTAACAAAGCTATACATAGCGTGTGTTCTCACCTGTATTACCTACACTACTCAGTTCTCACCTGTATGGACTCAATTCTACACAGTATGTGTTCTCGCCTTTGTTAACAAAGCTATAGATAATGTGTGTTCTCACCTGTATTACCTATATCACTAAAATCTCACCTGTATTAACTAAGATCTAAACAGGAGCAAAGCGATTATCTACACCGCATGCACTAAGAGACGAATAAGGAAAGTTTGGTGTGTTAATGGTTACCTATCACATACATTTTCAAAGCGATCGACAAGGCTCACCGAAGTCGGATGTGTCAGACGAAAACGTGCGAATATCATAGGTAACCTGGTAATTCTGCTAATCTGCTGGAGTTTGTGAGAATGAACGCAGAAAAATATGACAAGTTTCGATTGTAACTTTGTGCTGTCTGCTTTGTTAATGTGCGTCAAATATGTCTTATGTACATGTTTACATACAACTATGTGCCATGTACATGTTTACATACAAATATGTGCCATGTACATGTTTACATACAAATATGTGCCATGTACATGTTTACATACAAATATGTGCCATGTACATGTTTACATACAAATATGTACCATGTACATGTTTACATACACATATGTGCCATGTACATGTTTACATACAAATATGTGCCATGTACATGTTTCTTGTACAAATAAGTGGCATGTACATATTTACACACAAATACATGGCATGTACATGTTTACATACACATTTGTGTCATGTACATGTTTGCGTACACATTTCACACGACGTCCACGACTAACATACGAGTAGATTGTGTGTTGAAATACAAGAAACTGGGTTAAGACAGCCCATTTCACGTGCGCAATTAAACACCTACGTCCATTTCGTGGAACTTTGAAGCGGGGTAGAAATGTTCAGCCAAACGGAGATGTCAGATGTTTTGTTAAGTTGAAGACACAGCGAGTGAGTACAAAAAACACCGGTGCACGATATATCAAGCGCTAGAAAGAGACTAAATGCAATATGCAAAATACAACTCATAGATGATATGTGTACAAGTATTGGATGAATATAATTCTGAAAGGTAAGTGTTTTTCCTGTAACTATAAGTGTTCACGTCATCGATATTAATAAGCTTGACAGTTTCAGTGCCTCTAATACACGGAACGTTTCTGTACGCATTTGTAAATGTATATTAGATAACAGACAATTTAACATGACCTTCACAGTACTATCAGACCTCTATACATAATTAATTAGGACTTTATTCCTTACAATTTTGATTATTGTCATGATTTTGATTTTCAATGGCCAATGCCAAAAATAGCCAAGACAACTCCAAGTATATAAATATAACGAAAACACGACAAGAATTGAAAGCGTAACAGATGAGTCCTAATGAATTATGTTGATAGGTCGACTACTGACACGAGTCTTGAATTGTATTAGCAAGATGAAGCCGTGAAAGTGCATTGATGAAAGGGAATGATTTGATCAAATATGAAACCTTTATATGACCAACATAAAAAAACACAGTTTTCTTGTTAAGATGTTGTTAAGGAGCAAGTCCTCTTCGATGTTTATTGACCTTGACACTTCTTGATTTGTTTTTTTAGCTGTCCACGGTATATGTATACGTCTTCTGTAGCAACTCATTTCGAGAGTAGCGATTCATTTTGCTACTGTTTTATTAATGTCCATGCCTCACAACCATATATTGCCACTGGAAATGCGCATATTCTGATCATACATAGTTTGGCTATGCTGCTGGTACCTTGCCAAAGATGTTTCATTTACGCAAGATTCAATATCACCATTGCAATTGTTCTCTTGATTTCGACAGCGCAATCTCCTGAGCTGTTTATGACTGTGTCCAAATACTGGAAACTTGTTACGTCCTCGTTGGAAATTGTCAATTAGTGTCTTTCATTGCACTTTCACTTTATGCATTGTCATAATTTGTCTCTCCTTCATATTTAAGTACATCTTTTAGGCTTCACTGAGTTCTTTTGTTAATATTTACTTTAGTCCCTCTCCATTTGTTGTTAAGAGAAATTTGTCGCCATCATATCTGATTTCTGGAATCTGCTGACCGCCGATAGTAAGAGGTTGGAAGTCACCATATGTCATGTCGTTTTTCACGTTTCCCATTATGTTTTCAGCGTAGATGTTGCATTAGGACCACATTATTACAAGTATTTCATAGTTCAGTGTCAAGTATTTCATATTGAAAAGTATTTCATAGTTAAATATCAAGTATTTCATAGTGTTGTTTCGAGTATGTCATAATGTCAAGTATTTCATAGTTTAGGGTCATGTATTTCATAATGTCAAGTATTGTATAGTTTAGTGTCACTTATTTCAAAGTGTATTCAACCAACCGAGTGGCAGCAGATCCGTGGATAGTATTCTGACATCCTAGTAGAGTAGTGAGAGGTTCGTGTTACAGTTTTACTTGTAATCGTATTTAGATCGACAATGGCTCATAAGTTCAATTATCGCACGACAATGAGTACCACAACTTCTGGAACATTAAAAGCTCTGAGACTGACTCTGAGAACATCTGTACAGGTATGCATTTCATAATGAGTAATACGTGTTCTTCACTAAAATCTCCAATACTCTCCTCTCCATGATAGAAAGAAAAATAATGTAAATATATATGGTTTTTATTTCTTCTTTCTTCTCTTATTCACATTTTCTCCACGTCCCATGATATATTGCGCATTCATCATCCTCATCCTTGCTTCTTTTCTCTCCTTTTTTTCATCCTATTACTCTATGTCAGTTCTTGTTGTTCGCAGTGCGTCCGTTATGTGCCATCCTGATGAAGACAATTTAGTCGTAACGTCGACCGCCCTATCGTTTTGTTGTGTTGTTAGTGTATCGTATTCGCTATTGGTAACAATTTTAACATTATAATCGTGGAAAAATGTGCCTTCACTTATTTAATCAACACAATGCTCATCCCATACATACAAAATAAACACCAACAGTAAATGTCGATGAGTTGTTGAACTCAGTGGGATAGACATACTGAGAACACAAATCGTCTATCTGACTCAGTATTTGGAAATGACAGAGCAGATTAATAGGTCATACATCCTGAATGCACGCATTCTACTACAAGAATATGCCATGTCATTTATACCGGACGCTGCAGAATGAAATATTTACCATGATTACATTTTATCACCAGATCAATTAGATCGTGGAAATGTATCACTGATCAGCAAAGTCTTTGTTGACTCTATAACCGCTCCTGAGCGGAAATATAAATTGATGGAAAATTCCCAAGACACCGTTATAGCTACCCTATTTAAATAACCATTGTACATAGCTTCTAGTTTGCACCCAGGGTGGTATCCAATGTTGTATCAGTTATTCTGACTGGATAACGAACCAAACTCATCAGAAACTGTAACATGAAAGTGCTCTTCTACAATTTCGTTGTGACGTCGTTACTTTTTATGTACTCCCGTTCGGGGTATCATATTCTGTTGTTCCTATTTTATCCTTGTTGTTAAAAAAAAGATCTTGAATATTAGGTAGACATCATTAGATAATTGGTCATCCATGCAGCTTAATTGTCATCCACACGTTGTTGTTGGGTTGTGCTTAGTAATTTGGAAATGCATAGGTTGCATGTGAGAGCGTACTGTTTGCTAACACGAGACATCAATTAATAGCCCAGATGAAATCTAGTGATACATAACACAGTTATTCATTCGTGAAGTATGAAATAATGTCGCGGTGTATTCATAATTAATTGTGGCTTATAATGTGATATGCAGACTTATTATACAGTATGTCACTGGGCAGAGTACGTGTGAACGCATCTTGAATTATATCATAGAGTGTATGTGTGGAAAATATGGGTGAACCAACCTTGAATTATTTCATAGTGTATGTGTGGAAAATACTTTATTTCCCAATAACAGTTTGTGTGTGAATATTCAGTATATATTTGAAAATTTCATGAATCTACGCTGCAATTAATGTTTTAGACGTTGAAATATATCGCACATTATGTGTGTGTGAAACCTTCTTGAATAACATAAACCATGCAATATACAATACATGTGTGAACACTTGAATATAATCCCTCATTCACCATACAATATATGTGTGAACACTCCATGAATACCATCACTCATTCACCATACAATGATGTCTACGCGAGCTTGGTGCTGTGCATCCACGGTTCTGATCGGACGTCCGAGGCGCGCCTGGTCAGGCTACACGTCGTTAGATTGACGTCCTCTACAGCCCTTGCCCACCTGCTGGCAGTACTTACTACCACACAGGAATTACTAAATACCGTAGTCAATCTTCGATGCATGTCAATCACACAACATTACATGAATACCATACCTTATTCAGCATACAATATATGTGTGAATACTCATTGACTGCTATTAAACTTCAGCAAACAATCAATGTGTGAACACATTATAACTATCACATTTCACGAAATCTTCATTGTGTGAACACATTATAACTATCACATTTCACGAAATCTTCATTGTGTGAACACATTATAAGTATCACATTACACGAAATCTTCATTGTGTGAACACATATTGAACATCATCACACAGTCCATTTCTGACACATCTTGATTTTGATCAATCTTGACACTACACATCTAATTGTATAAACATATATTAAATGATGACTTCTTCTGCATTCGTTCTCAAACGCCTGAGATTAGCAGGATGTAGTCCGGAGAACGGAATGCGTTGTGTCATCATTTACAGCATTGCTGCGAGATCTGCGCCTTTCGGCCTGACACATCCGACTTAAGCATGGCTTTGGGTCACCCTATATGGGATGGGACAGCCAACTCCATTCCATAACCTCCTTAGTCGCCTTTTACGACATGCGTGTAAGGTAAACAGTGTTGCTATTCTTTGCTCCCCTTTCGGCTCCGGCAACACACGGGAGGTTTAATGATGTAACACAGCTCAAAATTATGTATTGCCACATATAAACATGTATTGAATGATATAACAAATCTCACAATTCTGTATTGCGACATATAAACTTGACTTTTAAATATCTGTTGGTTATGTTTGCACTTGAAGCAATCATTGTAATCCACCGGTTTTCAGGTTTCCCAGGAAGATGGCCAACGGTGTTCAGTCTTCCCTTGCACAAAACCAACGGTATGCATACAGCGCATGGCGCACACGCTTCTCCTTCTGCAGTAGAGGTGTCGGTGTCTAGTATAGTTCTTTGTGAAATTCGTGTCCACAGAAATATGAAGGTTACACAATTTGGTTAGTGCCCACAATGATCATGCCGATGTCAAGAGTACACATGCTGGTAGTCCTGTTGTTGTACGAATATTATAATTGGAACACGCGAACAATATAATTAGATAGCACACACGATTTGAAACAATCAACAGGTAGCACATACGATTTGAAACAATCAACAGGTAGCACACACGATTTGAAACAATCAACAGGTAGCACATACGATTTGAAAGTATAGGTTCCTTAAAAGGACACCGATTTCCCTGGAAATGTAAGTCAACACGTTTCCCTCTCCATCTGCATTCGGTCTCAAAATCCTGCAGATTAACAGAATCTAGTTGTTAGAACGGAATGCTTTGTGACATGGCTTACAGTTTAGCTGATATATACATCTATATATCTGTCTGCGGTGTGACACATCCGACTTAAGCATGTATAGTCTGTTACGTTGACACTATATGAGATTGGACAGCCAACTCGGACTTCAACATGTCTTCTGTGACACGTTGACACGTTGACACTATATGCGATGGGACAGCCAACTTCATTCCACAGCCTTCTTTATTCGTTTACTGCGACATGCATACAAAGCAACAGTGTTGATATTGTTGGACGTACTCTCGGGCCGCAGCAATACACGGCAACAATGTTGCTATTTTGAACGCACTGTCGGGTCGCGGAAGTTCACGGTGATACATGGCGATACACGTGTTCCGAATTCGAGCAATTTATATTCCAACAAATATACCATTTTTAATTAAAGTATCTAAATATTCTCAATTTACTATATCCATTGTATATATTCTCAGTTTACTATATCCAACGTATAGATTCTCAATTTACTTACATCCATTGTATAAATTTTTAAAGTACTATATTCAACGTATATATTATCAAGTTACAATGAGCAGAATAGATCATTCAAGATGCATTCAACAACAACACCCATCGTACAGTTATGTCAATACCTGTATAATGGCAAACATTTCTACAATAATGTTCCATTAGGTATTCGTATTGCAAGAACCACTAGGCCGTGATGCCGTGGGATGTCACACATAACTTAATCATTAAACTAGAAAACATATTATTTCATGCCTTGGAACAAGAGTACATCTATAATATAATACAGAAACAAAAAAGACGTTCTAATGTCATTACAGACAGAAGACATCGTATGTTCTTATGTTCTTTACCAGATCTCGTGCCTACGTTCTAATTAGCCTAATACGGAATGTGAGCGAAACAGTATTCCATAAAATGAAAAATATCCTATGCGAGAAGTCCATATCGATGGATATTATAAAACATGTCCTCAAATGCTACATTGAACCAATACTATTTTATGGAAGTGAAGCATGGGCAATAAATAAAACATCACAAAAATAATTGGAGGCAGCGGAAATGTTATTTATTCAAAGAATGTTACGCATTCCTTGGACACCAAAGCTTACTAGTAAAGAATATCTTAGAAGAATGGGTGTGACAAGATGCATTATTGATAAAGACAGTCAACATTTATTGTCGCACATATTGAGAAAAGGAGATATTGCGAATATAGTGACAACAAGAAATATAGAAGGGAAAAGATCAAGGGGAAAACCCAGAGAAAAGATATTGGACAGTTTGACTAAATGGCTTCGATTGATGACACCAGCAGAGATGATGACATATGTTTGAGATCGATGTACATGGAGAAATATGATCGTCAAAGCCATTCTGCACAACAATTAATGATGATGAGAGCGAAGCTAGTATTATGCACATGCTCATTCAGAGTTTGTTATAGTTCACACGGTTGCCGGGTCGTCAATGAAATTAAGTCATTAGTAGACCGTGTTGCAAGAAAAAAAATACTGTTAAATTTACAGGAGATTAAATTATGAAACGAATGCACATCGGAGAAGAAATAATATTAGAGTTTAGAAGTAGATCTTAGAGTTGGGGGGGGGCTGATAGGGGTAGGGTTATATCTAATCTTAACATCCCCTACACGTCAAAACTCTATATCAGTCGTTGGTAGGTCCATCATTGATACGGCAGACATTACACTAATGCAAAATTAACTGGTAAGTGTGACGTCAGAAACTACTAAGCAACAACGATCGGAGAAGATATCACAAACTACTAAAACATTAAGATTGGGTAATTATTTAAAAACAATGAACGCGGGTAGGCACGCGATCAGGCAAATAAAATAACCCGTGTATATATATATATTATATATATATATATATATATATATATATATATATATATATATATATATATATATATATATATATATATATATATATATATATATATATATATAAACGAAGGTTTTAACTTATAGATCTTCAACATTGCTTTGATTATGTTCGTTATTAAAAAAAAGCACCATTATTTTAGTTAAACGCATGTGCAATTTTTGTCTGTGCAGCGTGGAATTATGCGGATATAATTCTCACTATAGGTTTATATGTATATGGATAGCATATATCGTTATGTGTGCCAGTTTAATCATTTCTCATAGCACAGGTAATCTCAACAGAAAATATGTAAGAGATAATTTATCATAATGATGTATTTCTTTCCAGTTTCCCTTGTTAATTTCTGGTAAATACACGTGAGAAACAGAGAAGACAACTCTGTAAGTAAACTAATAAATTACAGATAACAGTAGCTATTAGAGGATATCTTGCTCAAGAGTTGAATATATAATGTGATAATACAATTGACACTCTGTGATTCGTGTGGTCTACACAAGATGCAGATAATATATTAGATATGAAACTGCAAGAAACAGGAAATTACAAATAAAGTGGGAAAGAATTTTAATTTGAAAATATCATTGTGTAGTGATATACATATGAATTTATGTTTCGTGTGTGCAGCTGGTGATGTCTACGTTTGCACCAGCAATGTGTAGCAATATACGAGGATGAATTGAAAAGTTTTGACTACAGAGTCATAACTTTGACAACAGCGCTCAGAGTCACGTGACATATATGTGCACAATAATCTCTAAGGAAGTGACCACCGGGACATGTAATGTCATGCGCCTGGAACATGCAGCACGCGCACAGCAAACATAACATGGCGGCGTGTAAAAAAATACGGTTGAAGCAACGTGCTGTAATTTAATTCCTGGTGGCTGAAATGTGTGTGCCCATTGACATGCATCGAAGATTGACTACGGTATTTAGTAATTCCTGTGTGGTAGTAAGTACTGCCAGCAGGTGGGCAAGGGCTGTAGAGGACGTCAATCTAACGACGTGTAGCCTGACCAGGCGCGCCTCGGACGTCCGATCAGAACCGTGGATGCACAGCACCAAGCTCGCGTGGACGAACTGATTCGTGCCAATCGCCGTGTCAATCAGAATCATATCGCCCCAATGCTTAGGATTTCGACAGTTCAAGTGCATCACTTTATCGATGCATTGTTTGCGTATAATAAAGTGTGTGCGAGATGGGTCCGTCGCCTGCTGACATCAAAAATGAAACAGCAACGAGGCTGGAACTTCAGGCGTGATATGAACAGGAAGGTAACGCTTTTAGCGCATGATTTTCACTGGCGACGTGTCATGGGCAGATAATTATGACCCAGAAAACAAGCGTGAATCCATGAAGTACAATCACAAGAGTCACCATCACCAAGAAAGTTCAAGATTGTTTCCTCGGCTGGAAACGTACCGTGTGACGACCATCTTTTGGCACTGCAAGGGTGTAGTCCACATGGAATGTTTGAAGCACGGCAATACCGTCAACTCCGCTCTCTATGTGACAACATTGACTAAACTCCAAACACGACTGCTTCGAATTCGTATGGGCAATTCCATGGTTCTTAAGCACGTCAATGCTCGCCAACACACGAGTCGACAAACAGTAGCTGCCTTGGAGTGCCGCATGTGTGATAACATTTTACCGCACTCGTCGGATAGCCCCGATCCGGCACCTTGAGACATTTTCCTCTTCCCAAAGCTAAATGAACACCTCAAGTGACACCGCTGCGTTTTTGACGAAGATGTGCAAGCAGCGGTGTGTACCAGGTTTAGGGAGAAATCATCTGATTTCTTTCTCGACGGGATGCAGAAACTAGTCAGACGTTGGAGCTTGTGAGTGGACCGGAATGGAGATAATGTTGAAAAAAAATAATGACAACTCATTTATAAGGACAATCCAAACTTTCAGAAGATGTAAATTGTATTCGTGTACCTTGAATATTAATAAAATGATTGCATATGAGGCAAAACTATTTCAATTCGTCCTCGTATATATAATATAATATAATGTAATGTTATGTAATGTAATGTAATGTTATGATATGCACTGCAGTGCAGTGCAGTGCAATGCAATACAATACAATACAAAATAATATAATATAATATCAATTTATGCCGCGCATGTGCAGCTGGTGATGTCTGCGTTTGCATCAGCATTGGTAGCGGATTACAACTTAGCACACATCAGAGGAGAGAAGAATACGTCTGATTTACTTATCAGAGAAGTCTTCTTACTTGATGATGATGCACTTGTGGTAAACTGAGAGACCCCTTCGACATCTGAAATTGACGGAATGGCTAAAACATGAGAATTATTATTGAAGACCATGTTTATGTGTCAATGTTTCAGAAGCTGTCAGTGACTGTTACCTAGGATATGGAATTACAGGAACTTCTTTGCTAGATTTTGAAATAAAACTCACACATAGGACATGCAACTGCCAGCTTATGTAGACAGTCCAAACGTGCCTTTATCGTGCAACATCTTTCCTTCTATCATAACTGATGCTAATTGCTAATTAAATGGCAAATCCAAGCCATCAGCATACACAGACACATATGCATATTTACAACACATATGATGTCAAACACAACTGAAACTGCGTGTACATGCATACACTGAGATCTGGACATTTTTATCATAAACAAATATTTCTGCAACATCGTTACGTGACTAGATTTCAAACAAATTCCACATTCCATACAACATTTTGTCCTGATTGAATACATTTTCAAGAACGGCAAATATTAAGATTAGAAATGCTGTGAACTGACAGAAATACCGAAGCCTCAACTTGTAACAAAAGTCAACAATAATATATAATGACACTTAATGATAATAATACGCGCTATCTATAAGTAACGTCAGTAATGTTTTTTTAAATACCCTCTCCCAGCTTGTCACGACTGCCAAGACTTTAGGGACCATTGCTTAATTATGTAAACCAGGGCCCCCCCCCCCCCATAAATAATTATGCTCAGAAAGTCTAAAAATATGATTTGTTGGTTCACAATTTAAACAATAATTTTCTCATTGAAACGATTTAATATAAGGATGACAACAGTGATACTATTAGCGTAAATTTCCTCCTCAATGTAAACAGCTGCCTGTAAAATTAATTCCGACGTTCCTTCCCACCCTGCCTCCAATTGTTTACGTAATTTACGGTTAGCACCATAAATGCAGTTTTTCTCGGAAATCTCTGGGAATTATCACTTGAACATATTCATCACAATGAGAAAACACAGATTGTAACAACAATCGTGTATGTGTTACAAGAAAACTTAAGACATTCGAACATCCAGAAATTATCACCGAAGGAAGCTGTTGGACTATTTCCTGATTGTGCTCTGTGTCCTCTTCAAACAACACAGTACATATATATATATACACACACACACACACACACATATATATATATATATATACATATCACACATATATTCAATTTATATATATATATATATATACATAAATATACACACATATACGCAAATATACTCATAAACACACACATAAACCTACATATAAACACGTATACACACAAGTACACACATATACATACACACACATATATAGAATGACAATATTTTCCAGCTGCTAATCTTGCGTGTCCACGACACGGATTCATTATTAGAATATTAGGACAGAATTGATATTGACTCGTGGTCACGTGATCTAACCATAGAGATACTCCCTGGAGACATTGCCAAGCATGCGACCTTTCTACCCTCCCCACACGAGAAATATATGTTTCGAGAATGTTGTTCTTCTTCCTCATGTTGCGAGAAACATTACACTACTTTAAACAAGTGACGAAAATATGCAAGGCGATTACCCAGGGTGAAAACGCCAAAAGCAATATCCTGATGAGCCACGACAGAAATGAAGTTAGTTTATGTAAAATGTGGGAGGTGTCACTCATGCAGTCTACAATTAAACCTATACAAATATTGAATAATAGTAAATCAAGCTTTCTAAAATATCTGATTTAACTATTTCCTTGCTTCTATCTGACTGACCCCATTATGATCAACTCCTTGAAGCGAAGATGTGACAGTCCAGCGTAGAATCATCCGACATGGAATAGGACCACAATAATATCCAAGCAAGCACTGGTGCTGAAATCTGAGATACTAGGCCAAGAAGAGTACGAACACGCATAATCTCACACACTACAACTAGATAACATCTCTTCACAACATTCGACTGTCACACACAACATTTGACTGTCACACACAACATTCTACTGTCACACACAACATTCGACTGTCACACACACCATTCGACTGTCACACACAACATTTGACTATCACACACAACATTTGACTGTCACACACAACATTCGACTGCCACACACAACATTCGACTGTCACACACACCATTCGACTGTCACACACAACATTCGACTGTCACACACAACATTCGACTGTCACACACAACATTCGACTGTCACACACAACATTCGGCTGTCACACACAACATTCGACTGTCACACGCAATATTTGACTGTCACACACAACATTTCACTGTCACTAACAACATTTAACTGTCATAAACAACATTTGACTGTCACACGGAATATTTGACTGTCACACACAACATTCGACTGTCACACACAACATTCGACTGTCACACACACCATTTGACTGTCACACACAACATTCGACTGTCACACACAACATTCGACTGTCACACACAACATTCGACTGTCACACACAACATTCGACTGTCATACACAACATTCGACTGTCACACACAACATTCGACTGTCATACACAACATTCGACTGTCACACACAACATTCGACTGTCACACACAACATTCGACCTTCACACACAACATTCGACTGTCACACACAACATTCGAATGTCACACACAACATTCGACTGTCACACACACCATTCGACTGACATAAACAACATTCGACTGTCACACACAACATTTGACTGTCACACACAACATTTAACTGTCATACACAATATTTGACTGTCACACGCAATATTTGACTGTCACACGCGCATCATTTGACTGCCTCATACAACATTTGACTGTCACACGCAACATTTGACCGTCAAACACAACATTTGACTGTCGCACAAAGTATAATCAGATTGAACGATACAAATCACGAGACTAGTTGAATGAATCATTAAGAAAGTTCGATATTCCAATAGATATTAGGCCCTATATTTTAGAGGAACATGCTTGCATAAAATATTTCTAAACTTTCTTTTACTGGCGCTGCTTGAAAAGTAAAATAAAGAATACAAGTAACACTGGGTATACGTTTCTCAACATATATGTAACACTGGCTATACGTTTCTCAACATATATATAACACTGGGTATACGTTTCTCAACATATATGTAACACTGGGTATACGTGTCTCAACATACAAGTAACACTGCGTATACATTTCTCAACATATATGTAACACTGGGTATACGTTTCTCAACATATATATAACACTGGGTGTACGTTTCTCAACATATATGTAACACTGGGTATACGTGTCTCAACATACATGTAACAATGGGTGTACGTGTTTTAACATACATGTAACACTGGGTATTCGTGTCTCAACATACATGTAACAATGGGTGTACGTGTCTCAACATATATGTAACACTTGGTGTACGTGTCTCAACATATATGTAACACTTGGTGTACGTATCTCAACATATCTGTAACACTGGGTGTACGTGTTTTAACATATGTACCATATACAACTGGGAGTACATGACTTAACATAAATTTATCATCGGAGTTTACGATAACATTGCAACATTAATATGTGAACACAAACATGTCTAGATTGTAGAATATATGTGAACACAAACATGTCTAGGTTGTAGAGTATATGTGAACACAAACAAGTCTAGATTGTAGAGTATATGTGAACACAAACATGTCTAGATTGTAGAGTATATGTGAACACAAACTTGTCTTGGTTGTAGAGTATATGTGAACACAAACATGTCTAGATTGTAGAGTATATGTGAACACAAACATGTCTAGATTGTAGAGTATATGTGAACACAAACATGTCTAGGTTGTAGAGTATTAAAACTAAAGTTTTACTTATCGTTCTAGGGTTATATTTGTAAGAATTTGGTTACATTTGGCATAAGGATACATTTGGCATTGTTTTGTAGACAATTCTCACCAGTTTAGCTGGAATACTAGAAAATAAAATACTGTATAAAATTCACCACTTTTTTTGCATCTATACGCGAACATTGCTGTGACGTCACAAATTCCATTACACGTCCTTCTACCCAGAGATAATTGGCTACTGTAATCGTGTTAGAAGTATATTCTATTCGGGACATAACCATGAACCGATCATGATGTGTCTTACCGTCATGTATGTTATCATATATTCCCCATGATACGCTTACCCTATGTTTTAACATTTGTCTGGGCTTCCCTCATCTCTTCCTCGATGTCTTCCATTTGCCCTCCTATTATCGTCACACCATATGTGCACCTCTAAATTAATGTTTTGTGTTGATCTGCTGTCTTTCGTCTCGATGAAAGCTTTCTAGTCGAAATGACATTTGTCTGTGTATCTTGTTTTTAATATGTAGTAATTCTGATCATTAGTAACATACACTTAGTATCGTTCATTTTCCTGTCATGTTTATGCTCTTGTAATTGTGTATACAATATCTACGTTTAGTAGATTATTATTATGTACTGAACGGTCAGGATGCAAGTGACGTGCACTCGGAATATAAACAGCTCCAATAACTGTCGTAGTTGCACACACAGCACAACACCCCGCCCCCTTTCTTTCTGTCAAAGAGCTGTATAAATGTTTACAGGACTTCTTAAGGGATGTTCCTGTGGAGTTAATTGGGTGAGAACGGAGTTTCCTGTTCTCTGTTTACCACAATGTACGTAAGAGAAATCATAATTTCTAATTACCTGTAATAAAATAATTGTCCAAATATCAGGTTAAATATCAGCTATAATAACCTGAGTATCCACATTGCTATTGGTTCAAAGAGTTAACTTAGGCCGTGTAGACTGGCTACCTAATTGAAAATATGTTAAATTATCATAATATTCACCATCATCAAGTGTCGCCTCTGCAACGAAACGTGTCTGAAACATATCTTCAACATCCTCAATCTAGTGCCCTGGTGGTGTACTTTGTTACATTGTAACATACTAACATATCTTATAAATGCAACCAATACCTCTTCTATGGCAGTAAAATTAATATAGGAATACACTGCGTGTATGAATGTGTCTCAGGACTGGCGATGTTTACGACACAGGACAATATACATTCTGGTGCCTTCAAGACTAGACCTGTTCCTTGATATATTTTTATCATAGAATATACACGCATTGAAGATCATTATTATTAAAAAAAATATAAGCAATAAACAGTATTTGAACAAGGTCTGTTCAGATGGAAACATATTCGCCTCGAAACTTGAGTCAACACGCTTTCGTATTCGATTACGCCACATCCCTAGTAAAGCTGTAGGTGCCTACTGAACGGACCTGTTTCAAATTATGTTTCCTATGCCCTCGTATCGGATATATATTTAGTTTATATCACATATTATGTACTTCATCATATCGTCTTCTATTTTCCTTTCATTATTTCCATCGGTTATGCTTATCAGACAACGGATATTTATTAATTAATTTAAATATTAATTTATTCAGGACAGTTATTAGAAGAGTTGTGTTAGTCGGAGCTTACTGGAGATAGGAAATGGACCAGTCTGTGTAGAACGGGTTAACGTTTAGTAATAAATCAATATATATTCTTTGATAAACATATACAAGGGGAATAATCAAAAGAAACAATAAGAAAGTGGCACATGATATGTGATTGTATCAATTTTTGTAACCGGCTAAATCCAATTACGGAATCAGATGTTGCATATCTCACATAGATTCTAAAGACAAAGTCACATATAGTTATATGTGTATGTATGTTTGTACGTATTTATGTCTATATCAAATGTACACGTCATGTCACGTAGTCACAAGTCATCCGCAATGAAGACGAGTGCGCAGCCACTTTATGCAGTCACTATATGTCTATGTCTGTGATGCACATTTTTTTAAATATATTACTTAGATGTTTTAAAAAAATATATAACGAGTGATGGTGATTGTTGACAACTTCTACCTGCCCTACACGGTGTCTTACTTTGATGCCAGGTAGGACTACAAGAAACATTATCACTGTGATTGGTCTATCTATGATACATCCTAGAACTACTTCCGCCATGCTCTCATTCTGGTCTCTCTCCAGCCAATCAACGTGTGTTTACGACATTGTGACCAATACTATACCACAGTCCATAACAGAAAGTACAACTGCCTGCATCCACAAAAGTAGTGTATGTTATTGTATCTCTGCGTATGCCATGACTTTAATTGCCCTGATACTCTCCTAAGCTTTTTCAAATTGTTGATATGTATCGAAAAACATAGACTTCTATCGAACGTGATTCTTAATTATTTCATAGTATTTTCACTCTCAACGTTAAAGGTCATGTAGATGGCGCTGTTTCCATAACTAAGTTGTTATTCAACGAAAACCAGACGATGTTTACCGTAGAATGATATGTTTGACTACATTGTAATTAGTGTCGTATTATCTCATCAAAAAATAATCCAATCTTCTAAAATTACGCATTTGACTATTATCTCGATTTGCATTGGTTGTCACACGAAGTATAATCATAGTGACCAATGAAAATCCTTGGAATAGTCATGTAAATCAGCTAAGTATGATTGATTTTCCATTAGCCAGTAGGTGCTACATCGTAGATAGGCATGATGTATGATTGCATGTGTGTATTTATATGCACGTATGTATGTGTGTTGATGTCATATTTGGAATCAACTCGCACGAAAATCGGAAACAATTTTTGACCTGAATCTTGGTAGCTATTTTACCACACAGTCCACACAAACTGAAAAAAGAACCTCCTTTCTACCAAGTCTATCTAATTTAAGCAGATTTTCTAATTGAACGGGACTACTTTCGAGTCGTACAACTAAAGATAGCTCAATACGGTTCAGCATAATCTTCTTCACGTTTTACACTGCACTACTTATATATGTATGACTACAGAAATACTTGCATAACTGCCATATATGTAATTACTGGCACCTGTATACACATGTACATGTGTCTCTAGCCTTAACTTGATGCATTTTTGCACATGTGTAACGGTATCTAGAATGCATGAAGGATATCAACCCGGAGTACGAGAATGCATGAAGGCCATCAACCCGGAGTGCAAGAATACATGAAGGACATCAACCCGTAGTGCAAGAATACATGAAGGTCATCAACCCGGAGTGCAAGAATACATAAAGGGCATCAACCCGAGGTACGACAATGCATCAAGCACATTAACCCGGATTACGAGAATACATGAAGGACATCAACCCGGAGTGCAAGAATACATGAAGGGTATCAACTCAGGGTACGAGAATGCACTCATTAGTGGTATTGTAGAACGAGCGCAATCTTTCTTTTTATTGTCAGTTTTGAAACTACCACTGAATCTCAAATATAGCAGGGCAGTGGTCTCACAAGATTTCCAGCAGTCTGTAGTGCAGGGAACGAACATGCGTTGTGTTCACGTTTAATTTACGTTAATACGCGACATATCCGACTTCGGCTTTGGTAACTACAGTCATATATTGTTTCCCCCTTCCATTAAACGGTGGGCGTATATAATCTTAACGATAGTTTAGTCGGTCAGCGGTGCCCAGCCGTACCCAGCCGTGCAATATAACTGGTTCCTGTACATACATGCAGGTAACTACGCTAGTCGGTCAGCCGTGCAAGAGAAGTACGAGCTACGTCTCGAGAGGCCACCCCAGGTACATCCAAGTGGGCGGGAGGGAGTGGCCTTTTAATGTGTAGCGGACAGATCGCTCAATTCTCCCTCAGTCTTAGCTACTGTGAAATGCGTATTTATCGATATTTCATTTAGTTAAATAGGGTATGAATTTGATTCGTTAAAAAGTGGTCATTGCTGCCCGTAATGTACCGCTTTGTGTTTATCGATTGTAAGTAAAATTCATACGAACACTTCTATTGCGTATAGTTAAACTTGATTGTACATTTTTTCTAGACAAACAATAGGATGCGGGTGTAAGATCCTCCCATTGTTTTGATCGCATTGTTTATTTATGTCTAGTTCGCGGTTGTTAAAATCCCTATTGGACCGTAAGATGAGAAAATTCCTAGTGTTTTTCTCATTGACATTCCATGTGATATTTGTGCTGTTTATAAGTTATATTGGTAATCAGTGACACTAATACATTATCATTGATGTTATCGAGTATGTTTTTGGATATTGCAGCCCTATCCACCTTGTTGGATATCCTCTGACATGCTTCTGCGACCCTATCCACCTTGTCGGATATCATCTGACATGCTTCTGCGACCCTATCCATCTTGTCGGATATCCTATGACATGTTTCTGCTACCCTCTCCAAACTTGTCAGATATCCACTGACATGTTTCTGCGACCCTCTCCAACTTGTCAGATATCCTCTGACATGTTTCTGCTACATTATCCACTTTGTCGGATATCCTCTGCCAGTGTAGAATAGTTATTGTTCCGACCTCTTATTTTTTTTGCACGTTATTATTATAATATTTCATTTGTCAGCGATGGCTCTCACGTTTTTCTCAGATAATACATTTTGTGATATATATTTTAACAGATAATATTTTAACCTTTTACCGGTCTGAACAGAACAACAATGAAACCAGTTAAGTAGTGGAGTGACACTCTTGATTGTTAAATAACATAATAGATAGATAGGGCAACATTGTGCAAGTACTGCTAATATATTTTATGCCTGAGGTTCCATATCAGCAGATCACAAAAATTCCCATCAGGGTTGACCCCATTCCATGACGCCATACTAGTCGTGTCCTTTTCCATATGGCATATTTCATCTAGTAATCGGTCTGATAGTTCATCTTATAATCAGTCTTTTTCATCTGGTAATCGGTCTGATGTTTCATCTGGTAATCGGTCTGATGGTTCATCTGGTAGTCGGTCTGATATTTCATCTGGTAATCGGTCTGATGTTTCATCTGGTAATCGGTCTATTTATAATGGTGTAACTCTTCATTATCATGAGCTCTGCTGCGGTAGTCGAATGTGTTCATTATTATTCCCTTTGTATGTTTATTCAAATCTTCGTGTACGACTTTAGTGCACTCTATAAATCTGTTTCTACCAGTTGTGTATCTGTTTGCACCCTCCCTCTCCCCCTATATAAATGTGATACTACGTGACATATACAAATTGAATTATAGATAAAAGTGTAGACGACCTTAGCTGCCGTGTCAAAGATAAATCGAATAAAGTATGACAACATCAGTGGTGGAGAGAAATTCAACATTTATAACTCAATGAGTGTTATGTGTTATAATTTGTGTTTGTGAAAATAGGACAATCACTGCATACATAGAGAGATGGATACGGTCCTTCCAGCACAAGTATTCGATACACACGTCGCGCTTCCTATATACAGTTTAAGACAAATGTATGCGTGAGAAATGACGTATGTAAAAAAATGTCTCAAGTTTCACAAGAATCTCTACTTTCGCCAGTAAAACGACGACAAATTGCTTGCTTTAGACATGACTCCGTCACTAAAATTATCTCGTAGTTTACAGTTGGACATGCAAGCCGGCATTATTCAATGACTAATATTATCTTGTAGTTTACAGTTGGACATGCAAGCCGGCATTATTCAATGACTAATATTATCTTGTAGTTTACAGTTGGACATACAAGCCGGCATGATTCAATGTCTAAAACTATCTTGTAGTTTACAGTTGGACATGCAAGTCGGCATTGATTCAATGTCTAAAACTATCTTGCAGTGTACAGGTGAAGATAGAGAAAGCAGAGGAGCAAGAAGAAAAAGAACGAACAGGAAATATAAAATACTGGATAAGTCAAGTTATTTTTTACATAATAATTTGCATCGCTGAATATATAACTCGCTGATTACAGAATTCGCTGAGTATAGAACTCGTTTGTTATAGAACTCTTTGTGTATATAACTCGTGGATCCCTTCAAGAGGTGAAATTACATATGTTCATGTCGTAGAGCCCTTCACGAGATGAGAGTACATGTGCTCATGCCGTGGAGTCTAGAATAGACGAGAGCACATGTGATCATGCCGTGGAGCCCGCCAGAAATGAGAGAACGTGTGTTCATGTCTTTGAGCCCTTCAAGAGATGAGAATATCACTCTGAATCTAGTAATGATATTACTTTGTATTTGGCACATATAGTATGGCAATAATATCAATGTGTATTAGTTAACTATCGATGTGTATTAGCTATCTATCAATGTGTATTAGTTATCTATCGATGTGTATTAGTTATCTATCGATGTGTATTAGTTATCTATCGATGAGTATTAGGTATATATCAATGTGTATTAGGTATCTATCAATGTGTATTAGTTATATATCGATGTGTATTAGCTATCTATCGATGTGTGTTAGTTATATATCGATGTGTATTAGCTATCTATCAATGTGTGTTAGTTATATATCGATGTGTATTAGCTATCTATCAATGTGTGTTAGTTATATATCGATGTGTATTAGCTATCTATCGATGTGTATTAGTTATATATCGATGTGTATTAGCTATCTATCAATGTGTATTAGTTATATATCGATGTGTATTAGCTATCTATCGATGTGTATTAGCTATCTATCAATGTGTATTAGTTATCTATCGATGTGTATTAGTTATCTATCGATGTGTATTAGTTAACTATCGATGTGTATTAGCTATATATCAATGTGTGTTAGTTATATATCGATGTGTAGTAGCTATCTATCGATGTGTATTAGCTATCTATCAATGTGTATTAGTTATCTATCGATGTGTATTAGTTATCTATCGATGTGTATTAGTTAACTATCGATGTGTATTATCTATCTATCAATGTGTGTTAGTTATATATCGATGTGTATTAGCTATCTATCGATGTGTATTAGCTATCTATCGATGTGTATTAGTTATCTATCGATGTGTATTAGTTATCTATCGATGTGTATTAGTTATCTATCGATGTGTATTTGTTATCTATCGATGTGTATTAGTTATCTACCGATGTGTATTAGGTATCTATCAATGTGTATTAGGTAGCTATCGATGTGTATTCGTTATTTATCGATGTGTTTTAGGTATCGATCAATGTGTATTAGGTATCTATCGATGTGTATTAGTTATCTATCGATGTGTATTAGTTATCTATCGATGTGTATTAGTTATATATCGATGTGTATTAGCTATCTATCGATGTGTATTAGTTATATATCGATGTGTATTAGTTATATATCGATGTGTATTAGTTATCTATCGATGTGTATTAGTTATCTATCGATGTGTATTAGTTATCTATCGATGTGTATTAGTTATACATCGATGGATCACGTACATCATCATCATGTTACATATCATGGACAGGATGTAGCAATCATCACATTCTTTCCAGACCCCACCTGTCGATCTTGAGCCAATTGTTTCGGTTATGTGTCATGTTCAGTTGTTGATAGCCTTATAACAGTTCAATTAAATCAATAGCCAAGAGAATATATTTCATTAATCGAACTTTAGAGCGGACATGCTGTCATTGTGGTTTTAATTATGCTTGCTGTTCCTACATTAGACATTATCATGTGTTTCAATGATCGTATGTTCGATGAGTTTCAATGTTCGTATGTTCGATGAGTTTCAATGATCGTCTATTGGATGTACTTCGATGATCGTTTGTTCAATAATGATCAACGATCGACTGTTGGATTGGTCTGAACGATCGCCTATTCGATGTCTTAACTAACGTCTTTTCGAAGTGTCTAAAAGATAGTCTGTTGAATGTATCTCAAATAACGTCTCTTCGAAGTGTTTCAAGGATCGTCTGTTGGATGTGCCTCAAATTACTTATGTTGGCAATCTCGGTATGTTATCACTAAAACAAACATACATGTAGACATTTCTAGAATCTGGAAATAATCAAGGGCAGTAAATATCAGTACTTCAACCACGGGCAGGAATACTTCAACCAATCAGAAGTACTTCTTGTGTGTTCGTTCTCAACTTCTTCAAATTAGCCAGATGTAGTTGGGAGAGCGGAATGTGTCGTTCTCATAGTTTACAGCTTAGTTGTAATAGATTTGCTTCTCAGCGTCTCACTTCAAATTTAAGCATAACGTTTGGGTCCACTTTGATACCATATGAGATGGTACAGCCACGACCCAAGAACATCCCTCATCCTCACCTGCGATATTCATGGACGGGTCTATTTTTATGTACTCCACATTTGGGGGTCAGCTACACACGAGCAATAAGAGAACAGTTTAAACTCTTCCTTCCATGAGGTATCAACATGATTTTATGTGGGACATAACGTTTATAACAGCGTAGTAATGGTTCTCAGAAAACAAGATGGAACGGGCAGTTCGACTCTCAGTTCAGCGGAAGATCGCAAGCGGTTGCTTGTGGCATAAATGGGCGGTGTAACCAATTACTTATGTCTTTCAAAGTGCATCTATTGCTCATTCTATTTTGGAGTGCATCTATTGCTCATTCTATTTTGGAGTGCATCTATTCCTCATGTCAGTTTGTATTGCACGAAAATGTGCTAACGTTTTAACTACAAATTCGCATGACGTATGCAAAAATGAATATGGACAAGAGAAAGCTATGTTATACAGGGAACTACAGCAACTAACTGAAAATTAGGCGCTACACATGGAGAGAAATTGTACCTGTCATGTGTATCAACTTTGAACGAGGCGCTCTACATGGAAAGAAATTGTACCTGTCATATGTATCAACTTTGTACGAAGCGCTCTACATGGAAAGAAATTGTACCTGTCATGT
This sequence comes from Meghimatium bilineatum, assembly GCA_034231615.1. Classification (NCBI taxonomy): domain Eukaryota; kingdom Metazoa; phylum Mollusca; class Gastropoda; order Stylommatophora; family Philomycidae; genus Meghimatium; species Meghimatium bilineatum. The sequence continues at coordinate 270,308 of CM067318.1, read as the reverse complement.
GTATCAACTTTGAACGAGGCGCTCTACATGGAAAGAAATTGTACCTGTCATATGTATCAACTTTGTACGAAGCGCTCTACATGGAAAGAAATTGTACCTGTCATATGTATCAACTTTGTACGAAGCGCTCTACATGGATAGGAATGATTACTTCTTTGGACGAAAATGAACTAAAACCGGTGAGATTTTTAATATAATACTTGATCGATTATAAACGATGAAACGGTCAGGAACTGTCTGCACGACGCTGGTCTTTGCACTAGAAGACCCTACAGAGGTCATGTCCTTACTGACCGGTTACGTCAGACAGATCGCGTAGATTGAACCAGCATCGTCAATGGAACATTGGAAATGACTGGAGACTGGTTTGGTTTAGTTAGAGTCTGAAAGCTTCTTCATTCCAAGGTTGCAGCAGTATTCCGTAAAATAAAGTTTCGAAATAATGTTGCGTTTCTACTTTTTAAACAATACAGAATACAAGACAAATATATTCTTGCAGCAGTAAATAAACTTGCAGGTTATCAAGAAGCACTTCATGCAGTGGTGATACGGCCAAAGCTTGTGAGGTTTAAGCATGTAACAAGACTCCAATCATCTTTTAAAATTATTATGAAAGGAACAGTCGAGGCTAGAAGGAGAAAACTGACCAAAGATAATCCTGTATTACTAAAATCAAGGAATGTTATCGGCGTGATATTTCTACATCTCTTGAAATGGTTAATGACAGAGTGGTTTGGGGAGCATTTAGTGTTGATGTCTCCAGTGTCACACTCCTACGACCCTGGTTATGTACCTCATTGTTCAACTGATGACTAAAGTGTGACACTCTAAGACCCTGGTTATGTACCTCATTGTTCTTCTTAGCATTATTACTATTATTGATGACGTCGGTAGTTTGTCTTCCTTACCTTCTTTCGCAAACGATGATTCTGTTATTTTTTTTATTATATTTTTTTATTGTATCATTTCAGAATATATTGTATTCTGTTTGTCTTAATATGTTTGTCGCCATCTGCGTTCGTCCTCAAACTCCAGCACAGATTAGCATAATATAGATTCCCTAAAACTCGTGCGCATATTAACATAATGTATATTCCCTCAAACTCGTTCGTAGATTAGTATAATGTATATTCCCTCAAACTCGTGCACAGATTAGAATAATGTAATTCTCGATTCTTGATTAGAAACTGGCTTCACAGCACGCGGGACGTTCCCATAAGTGCTCCGCCCTACGATCCAGCAGCCATCCCAGTGTATGTAGACTCAGAGTCCCGGTCAGGGGGTGATTGTGTGACCTTCTGGACTTTCCAAAAATTTATAAAATTCTCTGTACGTTTTAAGCCTCATTGACATCATCTGCATCTTGAAATGAATTTATTACTGCCTTCATTAAGTCTGCTTATCTCTTCTCAGCAATGTGCCGTTTGCCGCCGCATTTCCTGCCAATACGTCATCTTGACCCCAGCATGACCATGGCAGTATATCCATGTAATGCTCTGGACAACTGAGTTGTTCAATAAGTCCCACCATTCATTTCTTAGCATGAACTTTTCTATCTTGCGCAGCATGCTGTGAGAGTCTGTGAGTATTACCGAGTGTGTTGATGTATCAGTTATCAACCAATTAAGAGCTGCTGTAACTCCCTCTATCTCTATCCTTATGCTCGATGTGACAGTAGAATATGCTAAAAATGTCTGAACCAACTTCACACCGTTTGTAGAGGCAACAAAACCCCAACCGCTTTTATTTGTGTTTCTATTAACGGAGCCATCTGTGTATATAATTATGCCTTGTGGTTTCGAGTGTAATCCGGCGAGTTCGTGCGCTGTATCCTGAGCCCTGAGGTCCGTCCACTTTCGACACGCTTTATCTAGTTGTATTATTACTTTAGTCAGTGATTTCTTCTCAGTGTTTACCACCACCCATTTACTGTCATTTCCTCTTTCTTCCAATTCACATACTCTTCGCAGTTTGTCTTCGGCCTCTGCCATCCATGATCTGCCACGCTTGATTCGTTTTCCATTTGACTCATCTATGCGATGGTGTAATGGGTGGTAATTGTATTCTGTCACTTTAAGGTACGAGCTAACTTGTGCTACCTGATGTCGCACTCTAATGCTGGGGAGATAAAGTAGAAATCTCATAGCAGAGATGGGTGTATCTCTAGTATACCCCAGTACCGCTCTCATTGCCTTAATTTGGACATTTTCCAATCTATCAACTTGTGTCTGTGACAGTGTTAATAAGCCGAGGTCATAATCTATAACAGATATCACCATCACTTGCAGAAGCAGAAAAAGTACCCATTGCTGCATGTCGAAGATCGCCATAACCTTGATAACACTGATCCCTCTTTTAACCTTCAGAATCATATTTGTGACTTATTTGTTGAATGAGAGTCTTCTATTAAAGATTATCCCAAGATATGTAAGATCCTGTTCTCTTTCAATGAATGAGCCCATGCAACTAACAGCTGGCAGTGTGCCATTGACCAGATTATTGTTTATGGAGTACTAGAGGACCTTGGCATAGTGTAGGTTCCCTCAAACTCTGCACATATATAACATAATGTAGTCAAGATAACGGAGTGTGTTGTACCATCGTTTACAGCTACGTTGTGATATTTACGTGCATCAGTTTAATATACCATAATTCAGTATAATATTTATATTAGCATTGTTCAACTATCTAATAGTACTTCAATATGTGTGCGACTATCGTATAGTACCTTCACTATATGTTTCACTGTGCGACTATCGTATAGTACCTTCACTATATGTTTCACTGTGCGACTATCGTATAGTACCTTCACTATATGTTTCACTGTGATACTCTCGTATAGTACCTTCACTATATGTTTCACTGTGATACTCTCGTATATTACCTTCACTATATGTTTCACTGTGATACTCTCGTATAGTACCTTCACTATATGTTTCACTGTGATACTCTCGTATAGTACCTTCACTATATGTTTCACTGTGATTCTCTCGTATAGTACCTTCACTATATGTTTCACTGTGATACTCTCGTATAGTACCTTCACTATATGTTTCACTGTGATACTCTCGTATAGTACCTTCACTATATGTTTCACTGTGATACTCTCGTATAGTACCTACAACGTGTATATTAAACTTAATACTGTCGTATAATACATAAAACATGTATTTGAAATTTAATACTGTCATATAATACATAAAACATGTATTTGAAATTTAATACTGTCATATAATACATAAAATATGTATTTGAAATTTAATACTGTCATATAATACATAAAACATGTATATTAAACTCAATACTGTCATATAATACATAAAACATGTATTTGAAATTTAATACTGTCATATAATACATAAAACATGTATTTGAAACTTAATACTGTCATATAATACATAAAACATGTATATTAAACTTAATACTGTCATATAATACACAAAACATGTATTTGAAAGTTAATACTGTCATATAATACATAAAACATGTATTTGAAACTTAATACTGTCATATAATACATAAAACATGTATTTGAAACTTAATACTGTTATATAACACATAAAACATGTATTTGAAACTTAATACTGTGATGTACTACTAGCAACTTTTATTTTCAGTTGTTTACATTTGACTGTACCATCAAGCCACCCAGGATGATGACTGTCCACGTATTACTGTATCTATCTGTCTTCGTGCTGCTGTCAGTCACGTTGCCAGCAGCGCACGCTGCTGAAGCATACATGTTCAGCACAATTATCAATGCAAGTAAGTTGCCGTTGTCTATTCACCTTTCTCACTTTTATGTATAGTCAACTGCCGTCTAAGTTTGATATTACCTAGACAATGTTTTGTTTCCATTACATCTACGTTTTCTGTAAAACTACTGTCTAAGTGAGGAACTCGCAGTATCCTAGTTGATAGTGAACAGTATCCTAGTTGATAGTGAACAGTATCCTAGTTGATAGTGAACAGTATCCTAGTTGATAGTGAACAGTATCCTAGTTGATAGTGAACAGTATCCTAGTTGATAGTGAACAGTATCCTAGTTGATAGTGAACAGTATCCTAGTTGATAGTGAACAGTATCCTAGTTGACAGTGAACAGTATCCTAGTTGACAGTGAACAGTATCCTAGTTGATAGTGAACAGTATCCTAGTTGATAGTGAACAGTATCCTAGTTGACAGTGAACAGTATCCTAGTTGACAGTGAACAGTATCCTAGTTGACAGTGAACAGTTTCCTAGTTGACAGTGAACAGTATCCTAGTTGATAGTGAACAGTATCCTAGTTGATAGTGAACAGTATCCTAGTTGACAGTGAACAGTATCCTAGTTGATAGTGAACAGTATCCTAGTTGACAGTGAACAGTATCCTAGTTGACAGTGAACAGTATCCTAGTTGACAGTGAACAGTATCCTAGTTGATAGTGAACAGTATCCTAGTTGATAGTGAACAGTACCCTAGTTGATAGTGAACAGTATCCTAGTTGATAGTGAACAGTATCCTAGTTGACAGTGAACAGTATCCTAGTTGATAGTGAACAGTATCCTAGTTGACAGTGAACGGTATCCTAGTTGATAGTGAACGGTATCCTAGTTGATAGTGAACAGTATCCTAGTTGATAGTGAACAGTATCCTAGTTGATAGTGAACAGTATCCTAGTTGACAGTGAACAGTATCCTAGTTGACAGTGAACAGTATCCTAGTTGACAGTGAACAGTATCCTAGTTGACAGTGAACAGTATCCTAGTTGATAGTGAACAGTATCCTAGTTGAAAATGAACAGTATCCTAGTTGATAATGAACAGTATCCTAGTTGACAGTGAACGGTATCCTAGTTGATAGTGAGTTTGCTTAATATCACCTGTTTACATCTTGCCAGTTTCGAAACAGAATGAAAAAAGAAAGATTAGGGTCGTGATTTCTCTCATGAAGCGACCGCTCCTCCAGTCGAACCGACTGTAAATTAGTACCTGACGAATGAGTTAGGAAAAGTAAACACAACAATGAAATGAATTGGCGGCCAAACGTAATAGTTGCTGCGGCATAGTACACTAACAGTTATCAAATTCGCTTTTGTTGATACTGATTGGAAACTTGCTTGTTGTTTTGTCGCTTGTTATAATTGTGTTTGTTTCCTTTCAGATACAGGTTTTGTTATTCACTATGTTCTGGAGTTTATGAGGTGTTGGAGACATGCTTGAATGTCTGTCAATAATGATTCATCATCAGAATATCTTATTTCTGGTATCTCGTTGCCTCCGTTGTTGAATGGGTCGACGTTATTTCTGTCATTTCTTACATTCCACATTATGTTCTCTGCATAAATGTTGAAGAGATATGGTGATGGAACACATCCTTGTCTGACTCCTTTTTCTCTACGCTAAACCAATCAGATGTTTCACTATTTAATCTCATGGTTGCTAGTTGGTCTTGTGGATTAGGTGTAACGGGAAACCCATATCCTTCATGCTATTCCACAGTTGTTGATACTGTTACACAATCGAATGCTTTGGTGTAGTCAATAAAGCATGGTTCCCAAACTTCTAGAAATTGGTTATTTTTGTATGTGGTCTTTATCACACAGCTACAAAATACCTCTCTGCTATATTTATTTTTTAATACAATATGGACAACTATTTAGTTTGAAGCCATATCTTCAGGGACGTTGATATATTACCTTGACAAAAGTGATATGCAAGTTTATGGACGACTTATTTTGAAGAAATATCTTCAGGGACGTTGATACGGCATCTGTAAGGAGGGAGTTTTACTTAACAAGTAACAAGACTAGTTGCTCGTGTTCGTCTGGAGTACATCCTCTTTATCATGGCTCTTTCAAATAACAAGTTCGTTAGTGCAAGAGATTTACATATCTTTCAAATAACAATGTCGTTAGTTCAAGTTTCACATATCTACAAATAAAAACTTCGTTAAGTCAAGAGTTTTACATATCTGTCAAATAAAAACTTCTTTTATTCAAGTTTTACATATCTTTCAAAAAAAAACTTCGTTACTTAGAGTTTTACATATCTATCAAATAAAAACTTCGTTACTTCAAGATTTACATATTTATCACATTAAAAAATCCGTTAATTCAAGTTTTACATATCTTTGAAATAAAAACTTCATTAATTCAAGTTTTCTGTATCTTTGAAATAAAACTTCGTTAAGTCAAGAGATGTACATATCTTTTGTCAAATTTCTAGTACAAAAAGTCATGATATGCCTGTTTGTTAGGGGGGGGGGTGTGGGAGAGGTAGGTTGTTTGAAACAACACCCTCTAATCTACGAGCTTCAATGTTTTATCACATGTCAATCATAGCGGGTGTTATAATGTGAGAGACAAAAAATATATTCGTTGATACAATATTTAATTGCCTTGCTAAGTTCCTGCTATCTGTTTATCTTGCATGCCATATTATGCAAATAATAACATCAAGTAGTAAAAAGTCTACCTGCACCACAACTAGACACCTATTTACATATTTCACCTGCTCTCATCTGAATATGTGTTTTATAGCTAATCAATTAATATGATTTATCGTGTATAGAAATTTGGTTAATTTTTGTAGTTTAGACGTACTCAATTTCTCAGGTCTTGTCAAATTATATGGTACATAGCCAGATTTTACAGTTGCATAATTCAAGGTAGAAAATATAACACCTGTAATCCAGACTGAACGTTAGGTGGACACGTTCACTGCATGTTTCAAGTCGAAGGCTGGAAGTTTGTTTACTTTAGCTGGCTGATTTATTCCTTGAAAACCATGTTGTTTCCGGCTCATGACGTCATGTCATAGACCAGGGGATGGTTGGAAACTTCTAGCTGGCGGGTCATAAATGGCCGACGGGATCATTTGGTTTGGCCTGCCGATGCAACCGTAAAATTCAATAAATCTAGGAACTTTGGAGCATATAACTATACATTTACATGACGTGACGGATATTACTAATGTAGATGCATGCTTCACCAAAGAGAAGAATTTCAAGCTTCCAATTTAGTGGTGTTATTGAAATATTACAGGCAATAGTGCAAGCTCATTTTGCCATAATTATATACCGCACTTGAATGATGTGCTTTATTGACAAATTTCCCTTACCACAGGAAATGTCCACCTCCGTTGTTCTAGATCACGTGACACACACGTTATTCATATTCAGCAACAGCACATGAATGATTTTTCATTAACAGCACATGGATGATTTTTCATTAACAGCACATGGCTTATTTTTCATTAAATAGTCAGAGTATACACAAATGGGTCAGCACAGAATGACGTGAGGAATGGAGGTGCAGGTGTATATATAGAATATCCACACAAGCCTAGAGATACAATCAAAACACCGACAGGAAAATTCTGCAATAATTATGATGCAGAAATCCAGGCAATTAGTGTTGCAGCTAAAAAACTGCTGAACTCCAACTCTGACCTACAGCCTGTGGTATTCCTGACAGATGCAAGGTCAGTGTTTCAAGCTCTCCAGTCTGGAAAACTAACAGACTTGAAAAACTACTTAGCGAATTGTCTTACCAGTATAGGGTAACCATGCAGTGGATACCCTCTCACTGTGGAATACCAGGAAATTAAAAAGCAGACCAACTGGCTAAGGAACGTGATTTCGAAGACCAACCAGATATACCAATCACCTACCATCAGAAAAAGCAGATGATCAAGTCAATAAGAAAGCCACAAACACCATCACAAGATGACTATCACATTATGAACAGGCCAGAACAAGTTATAATTCTACGTCTCAGAACAGGACACAATCGACTCTGCAGTCACATTTATACAAAGTTCAAGATTGGCAACACGGCCATATGTACATGTGGACAGGCAGTACAGAGTGCCAAACATATACTTCAAGAGTGTTCTAAGCATGAAACGCTGAGGCAGACATATTGGCCAGAGGAAACAACACTGGAATCAAAGCTCTATGGGACACTGTATGAGCTACAAAAGACAGTGAGTTTTATTAAGGAGACAGAATTACAGATATAGACATGTTTCAAGTGAACGAAACAAGAAGAAGAAGAAGAATTAACAGCACATGGGGGGTTTTTAATTAGCAGCCATGGCTGATTTTTAATTAACAGCACATGGGTGATTTTTAATTAACAGCACATGGGGTTTTTTTAATTAGCAGCCATGGCTGATTTTTCATTAACAGCACATGGGTGATTTTTAATTAACAGCAAATTACTAATGTTTTCAGTACCAGCACACGAATGATGTTTTAAGCAACAACACACATGCGATTGAGTCTGTGGAACTCATCAATTGCCCAGAAGACAAACATCCCATATAACAGTACACCTTAGTAGATGACATGCCGTTTTATTGAGGCTTTCTTATAGAAGCTGTGCAGCATGTCATTTATACAATTATTATTAGCCCTTCTCTGTAGAAGGCTCCTTCAATAGGCATTGCACTAAGCCGAAAGCTGAAGTCCCCTCAGTATAAAAGGAAGTTCAGAGAAACAAACCCCAATGCACATAGGAAGTAAGAGCTAATCGCTCACACTTCCTGAGATTCTCAAAAAAACAAACAACCACATATGGCTGATTTTTTCAGCAATATCATGTGTCTAATGTTTTCGATACATTGTGTACAAGCTTCCAGGAGTGCATGCGAAAGGTTTGAATGACAGCCTATTGGCCCATCAATCCAACCAAAATGCAAGAGAAAAACCCCCTCCCATTTGGCGCACCTATGTAGTGAGACCCTCCTCTTACGTAAACCCCTCATGTGTACAATCTGGTTTGTACTCACAATGACTCGGACGCTTCTCCTTACATTATCTAATAGTTGCAATCATCTGGGTATGAATTCAAGACATCATCTCCGGAGATTCTCCACCAGTAACTACTCTTTCTATATATTACATCAAATACATACATTATGTCGCCAGTATTTCTTCAAGTTCGAAACAAACAGAAAAATAAATAAATAGTAACACTGATATCAGATGTGTCAGCCAAAGGACGCAAATACAAAAATGAGATCTATGGACTACATCCAGCTAGAACTCTAGTAGGACCGTTGTCCTGCAGCAGGAGAGATCTATGACTAAACACATTACAATACACAAAACATATGTTTTATACACAAACAAATTTGTATGTTTTCTTGTGTGCACATAATTAACCAGTAGTTGTAGTTATAGTCCGTCGTGTATGAGTAAAACTATTATAAAAACCTGTTTTTACGTAACATCAAAAGCAAAGGGGTCTACCCCAGATATCCAAACTAATTGTCACAAACACAAATTAGTTCAAAGATTTGATTGGCAGACACTATGAACTTATCCTACAAGTCAATATTGATCAGTTGTCGAGGTTGATTAAGTGATTGGTCCCGCTATTCAACTACGATCGAAAATAAAGTTGGCGGTGTCCTTGACAAAATATTTGTTCATAATTTTCGCTAATCCACTGGTTAGTGATTTTACACAAATTAACAAGGTGTGTGACTTTGATGTGTGACTTTGATAACATATTGTTCACAGTCTATTCAGTAAGCCATATCAGTGACTCGAAAAATTACATCTCACAATCCTGTAGATGATTGCTACCATAATAATGTTGGCCGAGTGTATCTCGATAAAAGACTCGAAAACTTGGAGCAACCCTTCACACAGGTTCTCTCGGTAAAACATGCTTCCGAAAATGTGGTAAGAGTTCACAATGATACGCTGCAGTTTCAGGAAAAGAAATCACACATATATCCTCTGCGATGAAAAGCAAGCTCTCCGTTTCGTTAAGGCAGAAAGGCCAAACACACCACTCTCCAGCCGCTGTGCGATCTATCACATTGGATAGATCTATCAATCTCTCCCAAACTTAACTAATGATTAACCCTGACTCTCCAGCGCTGGGCGATCTATCACGTTGGATAGATCTATCAATCTCTCCCAAATATAACTAATGACTAACCCTGACTCTCCAGCGCTGGGCGATCTATCACGTTGGATAGATCTATCAATCTCTCCCAAACATAACTAATGACTAACCCTGACTCTCCAGCGCTGGGCGATCTATCACATTGGAAAGATCTATCAATCTCTCCCAAACATAACTAATGACTAACCCTGACTCTCCAGCACTGGGCGATCTATCACGTTGGATAGATCTATCAATCTCTCCCAAACATAACTAATGACTAACCCTGACTCTCCAGCGCTGGGCGATCTATCACGTTGGATAGATCTATCAATCTCTCCCAAACATAACTAATGACTAACCCTGACTCTCCAACGCTGGGCGATCTATCACGTTGGATAGATCTATCAATCTCTCCCAAACATAACTAATGACTAACCCTGACTCTCCAGCGCTGGGCGATCTATCACGTTGGATAGATCTATCAATCTCTCCCAAACATAACTAATGACTAACCCTGACTCTCCAGCGCTGGGCGATCTATCACGTTGGATAGATCTATCAATCTCTCCCAAACATAACTAATAACTAACCCTAACTCTCCAGCGCTGGGCGATCTATCACGTTGGATAGATCTATCAATCTCTCCCAAGCATAACTAATGACTAACCCTGACTCTTCAGCGCTTGGCGATCTATCACGTTGGATAGATCTATCAATCTCTCCCAAACATAACTAATGATTAACCCTGACTCACCAGCGCTTGGCGATCTATCACGTTGGATAGATCTATCAATCTCTCCCAAGCATAACTAATGACTAACCCTGACTCTTCAGCGCTGAGTAATGCACACTCACGATATTTCCAATGTTCCAGCATTGGTCCTTTTGACGACGTTGGATAATATAGCTTCTCACTCCCCCAACCTCTATTCTAAGGCGAAGATATCGTAGGAGAGGTTTTTCATTCTCACAGATTTCATCACTCTGAGGAACGATTATATTCATTCAGCAGCAATTCCTTCAAATGTAAACCTGACATGTTGTCACGATCTTGACGACTTATACGATTTTCTAACCAATCTGATTAATTTCTATAACCAAATTCTAGACTTCACTTCTACTAACTCACTTCTAATATACCAGCCTTTATCCAAAGATATATTACTCACTAACACTCCATCGGTAACACTGACATTTACAATATTCGCTCTAACACATTACAATAAGACTGGAGCTCCTGAAGAAATCAACACTTGACGAATTCATCTAGCATTACAATATACAACTTGTGTTCCAACAATCATCTTTTCAAAACTATGCTTTTCGTGGAATCATGTCCTCCTTCATGGACAGTTCCCCAGTTGAACTCTTCGCTACATGACTGAGCTGTTATCAAATTGTTCCCCAGTTCAACTCTTCGCTACATGGCTGAGCTGTTATCAAATTGTTCCCCAGTTCAACTCTTCGCTACATGACTGAGCTGTTATCAAATTGTTCCCCAATTGAACTCACTACATGGCTGAGCTGTTATCAAATTGTTCCCCAGTTCAACTCTTCGCTACATGGCTGAGCTGTTATCAAATTGTTCCCCAGTTCAACTCTTCGCTACATGACTGAGCTGTTATCAAATTGTTCCCCAATTGAACTCACTACATGGCTGAGCTGTTATCAAATTGTTCCCCAGTTCAACTCTTCGCTACATGACTGAGCTGTTATCAAATTGTTCCCCAATTGAACTCACTACATGACTGAGCTGTTATCAAATTGTTCCCCAGTTCAACTCTTCGCTACATGACTGAGCTGTTATCAAATTGTTCCCCAGTTCAACTCTTCGCTACATGACTGAGCTGTTATCAAATTGTTCCCGAGTTGAACTCTTTGCTACATGACTGAGCTGTTATCAAATTGTTCCCCAATTGAACTCACTACATGGCTGAGCTGTTATCAAATTGTTCCCCAGTTGAACTCTTTGCTACATGACTGAGCTGTTATCAAATTGTTCCCCAATTGAACTCACTACATGACTGAGCTGTTATCAAATTGTTCCCCAGTTGAACTCTTCGCTATATGACTGAGCTGTTATCAAATTGTTCCCCAGTTCAACTCTTCGCTACATGGCTGAGCTGTTATCAAATTGTTCCCCAATTGAACTCACTACATGACTGAGCTGTTATCAAATTGTTCCCCAATTGAACTCACTACATGGCTGAGCTGTTATCAAATTGTTCCCCAATTGAACTCACTACATGGCTGAGCTGTTATCAAATTGTTCCCCAATTGAACTCACTACATGACTGAGCTGTTATCAAATTGTTCCCCAATTGAACTCACTACATGGCTGAGCTGTTATCAAATTGTTCCCCAATTGAACTCACTACATGACTGAGCTGTTATCAAATTGTTCCCCAATTGAACTCACTACATGACTGAGCTGTTATCAAATTGTTCCCCAATTGAACTCACTACATGGCTGAGCTGTTATCAAATTGTTCCCCAGTTGAACTCTTCGCTACATGACTGAGCTGTTATCAAATTGTTGGGGAATGAAAGACTGCTCACTCAACATTGATTACAAACAATTTTATTTCCGTTTTTGTATGTGTTCTGAATTTCAATCTTGCTGAGTACTCATACGTATTCACTCTTTTGTCCGTAATTAGTTGAAAAAAATTTAAATCAAGAAAACACATAATTTTATCCAAATTATTCACTCAATGTTGTCATCAACCTTTGTCAGAATACTCTGCTCTATAAACATCCTTCCTTAAATTAAGAGTTACTGGCAATATTTTATTCTCCCCTACCATTCTCGTGTTTGTGTCATGGTTGGCTGAATATTCCCGCTAGCTAACTCCGTTGATAACCTTGTCTCGTCAACAATTACTATGTTACTTTCTTACGGTGTCTAATGTTATTTCTTCTTCACCTTTTAAAAGTGTGTTTTTAACAACACAAAGAAACGCTGATTGATTTTGATATTATCTTTCAATCAGTTTCATGTCCGACTTTTGGCATGGCTTCCCGTATGTCAAACACGCATATATCAAACACACATATAATAAACATACATACATCATAAACACATTAAAGAAACATATATATAGTAACATACATATACCAGACACATATACCAGACACATATACCACACACTTATTAAACACACATATACCAGACATACATATATCAAACATACATATACCAGACACATATAAGCCAGACATATTGCATGAGCACGTATATAAATGGTGGTTGTCTAATAAACAGGTATGTCATTGTTGGTTGTCTCATGAGCATGTATGTCTAGTTGTCTCAAAAACAAGTATGTCAATGTTAATTGTGTGACAGAATTGGCTTAAGAGACAGTTTAACGAAAACTACCCATTACATGTTTTGACTAGTTCGTATATGTTGACAAACAGAAATATGGAAGAAAAAAACCGGATTGACAGGTTTTAAAATCTAGCTACTCTCTGGGATTTATACTTCACGTGACGTTCGGCTTTACAGTGAAAGTGTGCTGAACGGATGGAGACATGAAAATAACGGTGTTTAAAAGCTGTGTTTAAAGTAGATCAAAATATAGCAATGTTTCAAGTTTAAAGTAGATCATAATAGATCAATGTTTAAATAGATCAAAATAGATCAATGTTTAAAGTAGATCAAAATATAGCAATGTTTCAAGTTTAAAGTAGATCATAATAGATCAATGTTTAAAGTATATCAAAATATAGCAATGTTTAAAGTAGATCAAAATATAGCAATGTTTCAAGTTTAAAGTAGATCATAATAGATCAATGTTTAAAGTAGATCAAAATATAGCAATGTTTAAAGTAGATCAAAATATAGCAATGTTTCAAGTTTAAAGTAGATCATAATAGATCAATGTTTAAAGTAGATCATAATAGATCAATGTTTAAATTAGATCAAAATAGATCAATGTTTAAAGTAGATCAAAATATAGCAATGTTTCAAGTTTAAAGTAGATCAAAATATAGCAATGTTTCAAGTTTAAAGTAGATCAAAATAGATCAATTTTTAAAGTAGATCATAATAGATCAATTTTTAAAGTAGATCAAAATATAGCAATGTTTAAAGTAGATCAAAATATAGCAATGTTTCAAGTTTAAAGTAGATAATAATAGATCAATGTTTAAAGTAGATCAAAATATAGCAATGTTTAAAGTAGATCAAAATATAGCAATGTTTCAAGTTTAAAGTAGATCAAAATATAGCAATGTTTCAAGTTTAAAGTAGATCAAAATATAGCAATGTTTCAAGTTTAAAGTAGATCAAAATATAGCAATGTTTCAAGTTTAAAGTAGATCAAAATAGATCAATTTTTAAAGTAGATCATAATAGATCAATTTTTAAAGTAGATCAAAATATAGCAATGTTTAAAGTAGATCAAAATATAGCAATGTTTCAAGTTTAAAGTAGATAATAATAGATCAATGTTTAAAGTAGATCAAAATATAGCAATGCTTAAAGTAGATCAAAATATAGCAATGTTTCAAGTTTAAAGTAGATCAAAATATAGCAATGTTTCAAGTTTAAAGTAGATCAAAATATAGCAATGTTTCAAGTTTAAAGTAGATCAAAATATAGCAATGTTTCAAGTTTAAAGTAGATCAAAATATAGCAATGTTTCAAGTTTAAAGTAGATCAAAATAGATCAATGTTTCAAGTTTAAAGTAGATCATAATAGATCAATGTTTAAAGTAGATCAAAATATAGCAATGTTTCAAGTTTAAAGTATATCAAAATATAGCAATGTTTCAAGTTTAAAGTAGATCATAATAGATCAATGTTTAAAGTAGATCAAAATATAGCAATGTTTCAAGTTTAAAGTAGATCAAAATATAGCAATGTTTCAAGTTTAAAGTAGATCAAAATATAGCAATGTTTAAAGTAGATCAAAATATAGCAATGTTTAAAGTTTAAAGTAGATCATAATAGATCAATGTTTAAAGTAGATCAAAATATACCAATGTTTCAAGTTTAAAGTAGATCAAAATATAGCAATGTTTCAAGTTTAAAGTCGATCAAAATATAGCAATGTTTCAAGTTTAACGTAGATCAAAATATAGCAATGTTTAAAGTAGATCAAAATATAGCAATGTTTAAATTTTAAAGTAGATCATAATAGATCAATGTTTAAAGTAGATCAAAATATACCAATGTTTCAAGTTTAAAATAGATCAAAATATAGCAATGTTTCAAGTTTAAAGTAGATCAAAATAGATCAATGTTTCAAGTTTAAAGTAGATCATAATAGATCAATGTTTCAAGTTTAAAGTAGATCATAATAGATCAATGTTTAAAGTAGATCAAAAAAGATAAATTAATTCTTAATCGATTCGGTTTGACGGAGAGTCAAGTTGTTTACGCCAAAACAGATAGAAAAATGTGTATATATAGAATTGCGATAGAAAATTGTCAGACAAATGTGAGATGTTATTGAGTTGTCTGTAAATTCTAAACATCGCAACTGTCTAAGAACGAGAATATAGCCCTGTTGATTAACTTTAGTGAACAGTTGCTCATTTGTTGAGGTAGCTATCAGACCTAATAAAATGTAGTGAACAGTCTTTCGATGAGCTGTCCATGTAACGGACATAAGCTCCTCTGTGTTTCGCTTTTGTGAGGACGATATGATTGCGGAGTTTGTAACAGAAATGTTGTGATAAAAGATATTGTTGAAAAATATGGAGCTCCATCATCAAGTCGTGTAATACTGGATTGTGTGGAGTAATGTGATAGTTTAGAGAAAAGTAAAATATAAGGTAAGAGTAAAGAATAAGTCTTCACTGTGCTATAAATAGTGCACTGTTGACATTTGTAACTACCTAAGGTCACGGATTTCCGTGTTACACCAATGAAATTAATGGCTGTCGTGACGTCACATCCCGAGAATCACTGAGTTCAACTCTAGACACAGACGAACTTATGCATAATCTATTGTTTTTTTCCATTTACATTTGTTTTTTAAATTTCCTAGGATTTGTACTGAACGATCATTATTTCTGTCCGCTACACACGAACACATTAGAAATATTATTTCTAATCCTAACCGTACTCTAAGTACTTAACTGAAAGCTTGCCAAAATCACGTAATAAAGGTTATGATATATGTCGAAACTAGAACAAAGGTCACAGTGAAGACTTATACTTTACTTGCGCCAAATAGAATATTGTAATAGAAGAGTTGTGTTAGAAATAAGTTGAAGAACACGTATACTTAGGTTCATAGTGAAGAATCAATCTACGAAATATGCGACACTACATTATGGTTTACGGGGCTTGCTCGTTATTGCTCCAGGAATACAGAAATTGTTCAAGAATAGACGCCATTCTTGTTGCCTATGGCTTTAGACAAGGAAATCATAGAGGTACGTTGAGATTCAGAGATTTTTACTTCTCTGCTATGTTGAATTATCGTTTTAGAGATTTAGCATGATCCGAGAGATTTTTGGTTCTCTGCTACGTGAAGACGTTCGTATTGTAGAAGGATATTCTGAGCAGATCCTTGTGTTTTGTCAATGTTGAAAGTTAAGCAAATAAAAACATAGAGGTTGAGTAAATCTCTGCAGTGCAGGATCAAGAATGCAGAGTTTTGGAAGTCTCACCAGAAGAAATTCAGTATCTCTATTGTGTGTTGAGAGTTCCTGTCCAGAGGTCCTATCATTGAGGTCTATTCTGCAGCTATAGACCTGCCTGTGTTGAGAGTTCCTGTCCAGAGGTCCTATCATTGAGGTCTATTCTGCAGCTATAGACCTGTGTGAAAGATTGTTCATTTCTTGTGGGTTTACTAGATATATTATTCGTCGGCATATTTAGAAAACTGTATATAATAATATACATTGATCAAGCGCGAAATTCATTCAAGAAAATCCATCAAACCTATCAAATAGTAAATACATTATATTATATATACAGTATATATATATATACATTATATACATAGTATGTACATTTGATGTCACTATCAAATAGTAAACAGACAGTACATTTGATGTCATTCCTTCCAACTACATTTAAAACAGAGTAAAGTCAAATCACTAATATACATGTTTTATTTTAATCTTTCTGGCATATGTCATTATACTAAAAGTTCTGACATCATTTGATGACATATGGCATTATATAAACAGTTCTAACATCATTTGATGAAATATGTCATTATACTAACAGTTCTAACATCATTTCATGACATATGTCATTATAGTAGTTAACTCAGTGAAACCACATCCAACAATTCTAAGAGATTTGATGACAAGGAACCCCAAGTAACACAGTATACCAGACAAACAAGTTATGTATGTAAGAATACAAGATGTAAGATTTGATGACACCAGACAAACAAGATATGTATGTAAGAATACAAGATGTAAGATTTGATGACACCAGACAAACACGTTATGTATGTAAGAATACAAGATGTAAGATTTGATGACACCAGACAAACACGTTATGTATGTAAGAATACAAGATGTAAGATTTGATGACACCAGACAAACACGTTATGTATGTAAGAATACAAGATGTAAGAGTTGATGACACCAGACAAACAAGTTATGTATGTAAGAATACAAGATGTAAGATTTGATGACACCAGACAAACAATGTAAGAATACAAGATGTAAGATTTGATGACACCAGACAAACAAGTTATGTATGTAAGAATACAAGATGTAAGATTTGATGACACCAGACAAACACGTTATGTATGTAAGAATACAAGATGTAAGATTTGATGACACCAGACAAACAAGATATGTATGTAAGAATACAAGATGTAAGATTTGATGACACCAGACAAACAAGTTATGTATGTAAGAATACAAGATGTAAGATTTGATGACACCAGACAAACACGTTATGTATGTAAGAATACAAGATGTAAGATTTGATGACACCAGACAAACAAGATATGTATGTAAGAATACAAGATGTAAGATTTGATGACACCAGACAAACAAGTTATGTATGTAAGAATACAAGATGTAAGATTTGATGACACCAGACAAACACGTTATGTATGTAAGAATACAAGATGTAAGATTTGATGACACCAGACAAACAATGTAAGAATACAAGATGTAAGATTTGATGACACCAGACAAACAAGTTATGTATGTAAGAATACAAGATGTAAGAAGAATTAAGTAACCTATTTGAGTAGTCAGGCGAACATCAGTTTGACCAAGCATAGGTATTATATGCGTTTCTGAAACTATGATTAGAATAATTTAAACTCCATCGTGCTGGCTGCTGGTACACTGACGTGGATAGGTAGTATTTGACCTATAGGACGTATTTAGTCCAGCCCATATGTAAATCATCGTATGCATCAAGTAGATTTCAAATACATTTTTTCTGGTAAAAATTTGGCAATTTATATCTACGAGAGTTACGAACTATACATAAACATTAAGTCCACAAGAAAATTATTAAGATGGCATAGACATAGACAAAAATAATGATTCTGTAATGAATGAAATTACCACCAAAAAAAAGTTAATTGCGAACTTAAAAAAACATGTGTATTCTGTGTGGGGTGGTCAGTGTGTGTAGGTTTACCGATGTTGTTCCGTATTAGATGATTATTTAGAAATACCGTGTTAAATCAAAAAAATACTACAACGATTATACAATTATCAAAAATGTATCAGAATATATATCTAAGATTAGAAACGCACAAGAAACTAACATGACGACATTACAACAGCTAAGCTTGTCATAGAAAATATACATGTCCACTTTCGTATTCCACGGCGTTCCAAGACTTTTCGATTGGTGATCCAAGTTTATTGAATCAAAGCGACCAGCGATCTAGATACATATATTAAATACTATTTTTAGTAGGTTAATAGAAAAACATAAAAAATAATGTTCTATATAGTTTATTATAATTTTAATTTGTAGTATATTTAATGAGATGATTGAAGTTTCTTGTTCTTTCGTCAAATCAACTTCAAAATTATATTTAATGAGATGATTGAAGTTTCTAGTTCTTTCGTCAAATCAACTTCAAAATTATATTTAATGAGATGATTGAAGTTTCTAGTTCTTTCGTCAAATCAACTTCAAAATTATATTTAATGAGATGATTGAAGTTTCTAGTTCTTTCGTCAAATCAACTTCAAAATTATATTTAATGAGATGATTGAAGTTTCTAGTTCTTTCGTCAAATCAACTTCAAAATTATATTTAATGAGATGATTGAAGTTTCTAGTTCTTTCGTCAAATCAACTTCAAAATTATATTTAATGAGATGATTGAAGTTTCTAGTTCTTTCGTCAAATCAACTTCAAAATTATATTTAATGAGATGATTGAAGTTTCTAGTTCTTTCGTCAAATCAACTTCAAAATTATATTTAATGAGATGATTGAAGTTTCTAGTTCTTTCGTCAAATCAACTTCAAAATTATATTTAATGAGATGATTGAAGTTTCTAGTTCTTTCGTCAAATCAACTTCAAAATTATATTTAATGAGATGATTGAAGTTTCTAGTTCTTTCGTCAAATCAACTTCAAAATTATATTTAATGAGATGATTGAAGTTTCTAGTTCTTTCGTCAAATCAACTTCAAAATTATATTTAATGAGATGATTGAAGTTTCTAGTTCTTTCGTCAAATCAACTTCAAAATTATATTTAATGAGATGATTGAAGTTTCTAGTTCTTTCGTCAAATCAACTTCAAAACTATATTTAATGAGATGATTGAAGTTTCAAGTTCTTTCGTCAAATCAACTTCAAAATTCGGGGTTGAATTTTAGTTAATAATAATCGCATGTTACTTTCAACATTAAACTATTTTTTTTTATATTGGAATTTTACATGGAGAAACGTTGAAAGTCCACTTTTACTGAGATGTAGAAGCGAAGGAGAAGGAAAGTCTAAACTCGCACATGATGCTATTTAAATATAATTGATATAGATCACATGAGAAATGAAGTAGTTTTTCCATGGAATAACTTGCACGTTGCGATTTGATTATTGTTATTTAGTTATATTTCCCAAATTCTCCTATGTCAAATATCTTGGGACCATGCAGATGGCTAGTGCCTGTCCACTATAACCACGCAAAACACGCAATATGCGCTTATGCCATTTGCTCTTAACAGAATTTGCTTAACACACTGCGCATACGAGTATTGTTATATGTCAATGTTTGCGCAGATACCCATTCAAAACATTACACCATTTCATGCAGAGCATTGTTTTTAATATCAAAGATTACTTTCGTTTTACTATTTTAGTTTGCAACCCTTCATAAAACCCTTCGAGACTCCATGTGAGGTCGAGTGTATAGACCCCATGTGCGGGCGTGTGTATAGACCCCATGTGTGGCCGGGTGTATAGACCCCATGTGAGGTCGGGTGTATAGACCCCATGTGCGATCGGGTGTATAGACCCCATGTGAGGTCGGGTATATAGGTTATGATCCCGAATTTATGTTGTGGAATTTACTTTACATTAAGGAAAATGTCCGCCTGTAATTTACCTACAGTATGTGCCGAGAAGGTTTGAAACATAACGTGACTGATTACATTGAATGGAAAATAAACAGTGGGTCAGTTTGTGGTGGATATAATTCAATCAAGACGAAATGTACAAACAATACACACGGGCATAAGTGGATATCCAATTACGACCTTTATTGGAGAATACACTCAATAAAATATGATCTCGCCAGCTATATCGTTGATTGTCCACTCCAGTTCTAACCACGTGATGGCATTACATGAATTAAGACATTTTTCATTTATTTACCAGTCCAAGCATTTTCCGTATTATCAGTTCGCCTTAGAAGGGAGGAAGCAAGACATGTATACTTTCCCCTTGTATCTACTGGTTTGCATCAATGGCAGAAGACAGATTAGAATAAGGGTGCAGCACTGCTGGCTCATTATAAGGCACAAATTGGTCAGAGGAACGTAGGGAATTACAATGAAATCATGAAAACAGTCACAGACATGTGCAATAAGCAAGTTATCGAACTCGATACTGCAATTACTCCTCAAGATATTACAGCCGCACTGAAAAGATCAAGAAGCACATTTCTAGGACCTGATGTCATTAGGTACGACGATCTTAGATGCAGGTCAGACGAGGACCTTAAGGAGCTGGCAATGTTGTTTAACAAGAGCCTAGCTACTGGCACAGTGGAAGAAGACTGGTTGCATAGTTATTTAATCCCACTACCCAAGCCTGGCAAGTCATGCAAAGATACAGGGTTTCAGACTCATAACCATGCAGAATACGAACGGCAAGTTGTTAGAAAAGATTGTTGCATGGAAATTGTCCCTGCATCTAGAGAGGAATAACAGCCTGACTTAACTTTGAGAGGCTATCGTCCAGGTAAGCAGACTTGGAACAACGTCGCCGTATATGCACAATATGTGTTCGAAAGTTTTGACCAACGAATGGAGACATGCGCGGCTGCAATAGACCTGGGAGATGCTTATAACAGAGTTCCCTTGGATTTCTTAATGCCCATAATGCTGCAACTCCAAGTTAGTCCTTTCATTGTCAGGTGGATTATCTCGGCACTTTTTTAGAGACAGGTTGTTCTTAAGTGTGGGAGTTGGTCTTCGGCACCAACAGTCATAAACCCGGGACTACCACATGGGTAACCTCTGCCCCCAGTATTATTTAATGTGTATACAGTTCAAATTACAAGCTGTTAGATTTTAGGACCGGGGAGAACTATGTCCTATGCGCTGATGACATCTTGGTATAAAGGCAGGGCAGAGATAGAAAAGAGATCGCCAGGAATTTACAGAGGGAGGTTGATCGTATAGGGGATTGGTGCAGTAATTCTGGAGCTTTTGTTAATCCATCAAAGACATCGATAACATGGTTTTCTCTAAATAATCATATATTAAACACGCCCACTCCAACGGTTACTTTGAGAGGGGATGTCATCTAGAGAACCAACACAATGAAATACGTAGGGGTTATGTTGGACCGCAGTCTGAGTTTCAAAGATCATGTTGACCACATCATTGTAAAAGCTTATAAATGTCTTGCGGCGATGAAGATTTTGGCTGCTGCTCAATGTGAACAGAGGCTGCTATTTCTGCTATATCATGGATTAGTGGTGGCGGAGGTAGAGTACGCACTGGCGATTCTAACACTGAGTCAGACTCAAACAGAAAGATTAGATAGAATCCAGAATGAGGCAATGCGAATCATTTTGGGGTGTACGAAAGATACGTCGGCACGAGCTATGCGATACTTACTTGATTGCCCAACTTCAGAGCAAAGAATACAAAACCGCAGGTCGCGGGACTACCTACAAACCACCGCTCATAAAGAACATCCTCTACACCCTGAAATTCTCAAAGTGAAAGGCAGCCGAATTAACTGATTCCGGCCGGAATATTTTTTCCGTTTAAACCTATATCAATTTTGTGCGATTTTTATTTTTTTGCACATGCATCACAGAAACAAGAAATATTACTTCTAAATATATTTATATTATAATGTAATATATATATATTTCGAAACAGAAATAGACAGAGAATGTGATTATCACAAGACCAAGATCATTTTGAAAAAAAATTATGTTAATATATAAAAATTATTTTAGACCGAAAAGAAAATATGTTAATGATAATAAATATTATTTTAGATATGATATTTGACCTTACCGCATTTTTTAATCAATACATTCCACTCAAACTGTATCATTTCTGTAGATAATCCAATTACGAACACAATAATGTATAATATATATGCATAGTGCCTCAAAAATGTATTATTTATAAATAATTTCGACATCTATCAAAAACAGTAGACTTAACTTTACACGAAACTCAAATATTATTTTACGAAAATAATTAAATTGGAAAATATATATAAACATATAAGGAAAAGTTACGTCACATACTCCCATTATCAAAACTTATCAATAACTTAACAAAATTGATATCAATACACATAAAAGTCATGCAAGACGTAATGTGGACATATTACAATTTCGATTGGAAACATTCTTATGTTGATATAAATACCGAATAAAACAACATGAATGTCATTGGAGTATGACTCACAGGAGTCTTTTGGGCCAGAAGACATAAGGTTTACTGACTTGTATAAGCATGACAATGTCGGTGTGTTGATGTTATTGTGATGGTCGCACATACAGTCGTATGTTGATGTACTTGTGATGGTCGCACATTCTGTTGTATGGCTTACGATATAATGTCAACTAAAACCACCTTAGAAACGTTTCGTTCTAAATCCATATCCCCATACACAAGATATAATAGACATAACAATATTTATATCCCCCATACACAAGATATAATAGACATAACAATATTTATATCCCCCATACACAAAATATAACTGACATATAATATCCATATCCTCATACACAAGATATACTTGACATAACAATATCCTTGTATCTGCATATCACCAGGCGTTCTGGGAACACCGGAATCCAACGATGCAGCCCTATACTCCGCCATTGCAGATATTCTTCTACGGGAAGAAAACGCAGACAAGATCAACTCACTTCTGGCGCCAAATTATTGTAAATTGATGTTCACAGCTCTGAACTTTGACACTAGTTCTGGAGACGCCATGTACAATAGTCTGGAACAAGGTAGGAAACATGTCTTGGTATGTCAATCTCTCTCTGTCTACCATACTTCCTTTAACAATTTCATAAAGCATAAGTACCTGCTCTATCGTTTATCATCACGTATTTGTATACAGTGTTACCAGTTTAACTGTCTATGGCCAAACTTTAGGTAAAACAAAAAATCCAGAACGTCATGAATAGCCACATTCTAACAAGAATACTAATTATCGATAATATTTTTTTGCAGTGGTTTTTTTTGTGTGGTTTTTTTTTACATCAGGTAAAAGAGACATAATTCAACAAAAACCAACAGTACTTATTGTGTTTGAGAGATTTATACATTATTTTATAGATTTTCACTAAAACATGTGTGGATGTTGTTACATCTTTATTTGGGCACACATATCAATATTAGAATAGACGTCGTTGCCAATATACACCCATCGATCTGCATTAATAAAAATGGCAATTGATAAGCAGTATTATTATTATTACAACTCTGTATTACCAATGTCAATATGACAATCAATACAAGGTAACTGCGTGAAACGTAACAACAATTAGACTTACGTAAAACACAGGTTTATATTCCGTTTCAATGGGACACCACAGACTAGATCTAAAACTAGTGGGTAATGATGGGCAATGATGAGCACACACGAAATCATAAAAATTACAATACACAAATCACATTCAACGTTTCAACCAAAAGGTCTTTATCAAGACACAAACAAAACATCAAAAGACGACGAATGGAAAAATTATCACACGGTCCAACGGAAATATGGAAATGATATGCCGGAAGGTCAGAAATTGCATAAAAACGTAAATATATTTTGAAACGAAACAAACAAAAAGATGAGTAAATGACGGAACAAAAAGAAAAAAGACAAAGACCACACCAACCCAGTACTAGACATAAGAGTGGTCGGAATTGAGTCCAAAAGGCTTGAGTGTTCTGTGCTTGAACACCCACTCCTGTGGCCACACACTTCAACGGCGAAGGTCATCATGGTGCGTTGGATATTCAGGTCACCGCCATCAGATCTTGCACCACCGATGATAGATCTAGGTATGCTCTAGAAAATCGTCTCATTTTTGAATTGGGTACAGTCAAGCCTTTTGGACTCATTTCTGACCACTCTTATGTCTAGTACTGGGTTGGTGTGGTCTTTGTCTTTATTCTTTTTGTTCCGTCATTTACTCATCTTTTTGTTTGTTTCGTTTCAAAATATATTTACGTTTTTATGCAATTTCTGATCTTCCGGCATATCATTTCCATATTTCCGTTGGACGTTGTGATAATTTTTCCATTCGTCGTCTTTTGATGTTTTGTTTGTGTCTTGATAAAGACCTTTTGGTTGAAACGTTGAATGTGATTTGTGTATTGTAATTTTTATGATTTCTTGTGTGCTCATCATTGCCCATCATTACCCACTAGTTTTAGATCTAGTCTGTGGTGTCCCATTGAAACGACATATAAACCTGTGTTTTACGTGTCTAATTATTACCAATGTCAAGTCAAGCCTAGCCGTTGACAACAGGTGTTATTATTCCAACTCTGTTACTAATGTCAAGTCAAGCCTCGCCGTTGATAACCAGTATTATACATTATCCTATTACATATCCTATATATTATGGCCTTGGCCTGCTAACACTATCACAGACACAAGTCGATAGATTGGAAAAGTCCGCAAAGAGAGCAGTACTGGGGTGTACTAGGGATACACCCATCTCTGCTATGAGATTTCTGCTTGATCTCCCCAGCATTAGAGTGCGACTTCAGGTAGTACAAGTTAGCTCGTACCTTAAAGTGACAGAATACAATTACCACCCATTACACCATCGCATAGATGAGTCAAATGGAAAACGAATCAAGCGTGGCAGATCATGGATGGCAGAGGCCGAAGATAAACTGCAAAGAGTATGCGAATTTGAAGAAATAGGAAAGTGCAGTAAATGGGTGGTGGTAGACACTGAGAAGAAATCACTGACTAAAGTAATAATGCAACTAGGTAAAGCTTGTCGAAAATAGACGGAAGTCAGAGCTCAGGATACAATGCACGAACTCGCCCAACTATACTCGAAACCACAGGACATGATTATATACACAGATGGCCCCGTTAACATAAACACAAATAATAGCGGTTAGGGTTTTGTTGTCAACAGAAACTGCTTGAAGTTGGTTGAGAAATCTTCAGCATATTTCACTGTCACATCGAACATGAGAATGGATAAAGAGGGAGTTACAGCAGGACTTAATTGGTTGATTACTGATACATCAACATACTCGGTAATACTCAGACTATCAAAGCATGCTGCGCAAGATAGAAAAGTTCATGCTAAGAAAGTAATGGTAGGACTTATTGAACAACTAAGTTGTTCAGAGCATTACATGGATATACTGCTCTGGTCATGCTGTGGTCAGAGAAAACCAGAGAGCTGACGTATTGGCATGCACTGCGGCGATAGACGGCACATTGCTGTGAAGAGATAAAGCTGACTTAGTGAAAGCAGTAATAAATTCATTTCAAGATGCAGATTATGTCAATGAGGCTGAGAACGTACACATACAGAGAATGTCAGAAATAGGAGTATCTAGAGGTGAGGGTAGGAAAAGTAATTTTGTGGAGTCCAGAAGATCACACAATCAATATCTGACCGGGACTCTGGGTCTACATAAACTGTGATGGCAACTGGAGCGGATGGTGGAGTAGTTATGGGACATCCCGCGTGATATGAAGCAAGTTTCACGAATCAAGAAGAGGAGAAGCAGTATTATTATTCCAACTCTGTGTTACCAATATCAAACCTCGCCGATGACAAAGACACTAACGAAAAAAAGGATCGTAGTTTGTGAAATGTTGAGGAGAGAGTTTGAACTTTGAAGAAAGAATAAATGGCACCAGACGAGATCGACGGAGAAATGAAGGAATCAGTAAATAAATAAAGACTATATCAAGTCAAGACTACATTGAGAGACAACACAATGAAAATAAATCTTAAAAACAGATACCGGCTAACCATGATCAATGCGGCAAAAAAAGTGTATTTGCGTAACTGAGAATGTACAGTGGACATTAGGTCAGATTAACAGTGTTCTAGGTTTCACATGTCAGAATGTACCAGTGGTTAAACTCTAACTACCCTCGTATTACCTACTTTCTCTGAGTGATAATACAAAATACCACCACATATTATCTAATGTACATGCTATCTAGCACACAATTCCACCACATATTATCTAATGTGCATGCTATATAGCACAAAATACCACCACATATTATCTAATGTACATGCTAGATAGCACAAAATACCACCACATATTATCTACTGTACATGCTATATAGCACAAAATACCACCACATATTATCTAATGTACATGCTATATAGCACAAAATACCACCACATATTATCTACTGTACATGCTATATATCACAAAATACCACCACATATTATCTAATGTACATGCTATATAGCACAATATACCACCACATATTATCTAATGTACATGCTATATAGCACAAAATACCACCACATATTATCTAATGTACATGCTATATAGCACAAAATACCACCACATATGATCTAATGTACATGCTATATAGCACAAAATACCACCACATATTATCTACTGTACATGCTATATAGCACAAAATACCACCACATATTATCTACTGTACATGCTAGATAGCACAAAATACCACCACATATTATCTACTGTACATGCTATATAGCACAAAATACCACCACATATGATCTATTGTACATGCTATATAGCACAAAATACCACCACATATTATCTACTGTACATGCTAGATAGCACAAAATACCACCACATATTATCTACTGTACATGCTATATAGCACAAAATACCACCACATATTATCTATTGTACATGCTATATAGCACAAAATACCACCACATATTATCTACTGTACATGCTAGATAGCACAAAATACGACCACATATTATCTACTGTGCATGCTAGATACTGTATCTGCGCAAGCGAAGATCAACATGGGTATGAATAATAATAACTTCTGTGAACAGGTTTTAAAAATATGGTCTAATTTGGTTTGTGAGTTCGTACATGCCCGATGAGTCCTATTGGTTCTCGGAAAGTTCTCTTGCAGTGCATGCAGGAATGCTGATGGTTCGTGATAGGGTTTTCGGATTTGGATACAACGGCTTCAGTGAATAGACAGATAAACTGTGAATACTGGTTCTGTGTAGGGGACACCTGTCTCTAATTGATACATTACTAAAAGATTTCGTGGTGCTGATGGTGAGACCGAGCGCATCACTGACCAAAGAAAAGAGGTCCATGCTGTCCTGCATGTCTTTCAGACTGGTAGCGTTTAGTACACAATCGTCGGCGAAGAAGCGGTCGTGAACAATGTCCGTCTTAGTTGTGGACTTGATCTTCAATCCTCTAAGATTGAAGAGCCCTCCGTCAGCTCGATAGCGAAAACAAATTCATGCACTGCTATTCCGGAATGCACCATTTAACATGAAAAAATACACCATGCTGAATAGCAACAACTACACCCATATTTTATGTGATGTACATTTTATTTCATGTCACCGCAACCTCACAACAGGTGTTTTCACATCCTCCGCTCTGTTGTGGAGTTATATTTAACCTTTTACCGGTTGTATTTTTCAGTTCCTGTTTCCATGTTTTTTACTCAGGTTGTTATTGAATAATTACTGGAACTCC
The DNA here is from genome assembly GCA_034231615.1 of Meghimatium bilineatum. Lineage (NCBI taxonomy): Eukaryota > Metazoa > Mollusca > Gastropoda > Stylommatophora > Philomycidae > Meghimatium > Meghimatium bilineatum. Next base: position 242,092 of record CM067318.1, on the reverse strand, counting down.
TAGTTTTTCCAAAAAATTCTTGCAATAATTGACCACAACTGAAAGTCGAGAAATGTTTGCTTAAAGACAAGTTCTAAATTTGTCCTGTATCTTTAAGACTGAGTTTCCAATATCTATTCCCCTCGACGCACATTCTTCATAGGCTGTTCTACTGCACATGCAGGTGTTTGCAATAATGAGAAAGCAGACATAATTAGATTAAAATATTATGTTTGTTTTCTTGTAAGGTGAGGATACATTTCTAGAAAGTCAAAACGTATTGGTAATTATATTTATTGTAATAAATTGTTTCTTTTGTGTTCATACCTCACATCATCATGAATCTACACGCTACTAAATCATGAATCTACACGCTACTAAGTCATGAATCTACACGCTACTAAGTCATGAATCTACACGCTACTAAATCATGAATCTACACGCTACTAAGTCATGAATCTACACGCTACTAAGTCATGAATCTACACGCTACTAAATCATGAATCTACACGCTACTAAGTCATGAATCTACACGCTACTAAGTCATGAATCTACACGCTACTAAATCATGAATCTACACGCTACTAAGTCATGAATCTACACGCTACTAAGTCATGAATCTACACGCTACTAAGTCATGAATCTACACGCTACTAAGTCATGAATCTACACGCTACTAAGTCATGAATCTACACGCTACTAAGTCATGAATCTACACGCTACTAAGTCATGAATCTACACGCTACTAAGTCATGAATCTACACGCTACTAAGTCATGAATCTACACGCTACTAAGTCATGAATCTACACGCTACTAAGTCATGAATCTACACGCTACTATTTCATGAATCTACACGCTACTATTTCATGAATCTACAAGCTATAAATTCATGAATATACACGCTACTATTTCATGAATCTACACGCTACTAATTCATGAACCTACACGCTAATAATTCATGAATCTACACGCTAATTTATGAATATACACGATTCTCATTTATGAATCCACTCACTCTTAATTCACGAATCTACACGCTACTAATTCGTAAATCTCCACGCTACTAATTCATGAATCTACACGCTCCTCATTCATGAATCTAAACGCTCCTAATGTATGAATCTATATACTCCTAGATCCAGAGGTTTTGACTCGATTCCAGATTACCAACATATAGCATGCGACACATTGCCATAAAACATAGAAATACGCGCATGAATCTACGATTTCCTACGAAAGTACGCGCTAGTATAGAGTGTTTTAAAATACATGTCCCTATTTAGAAATGTGTAGCTCTGCAACTATTTTACAGATATGCATGCAATTTTCACAAATGTTTTATAAACGTAACGACAAAATAGAGAAATAGTTGCATCACAATTGAACCAAAAATGTGCAATTTGTCTATGTAATGTATATACACAAACGCTAAAGATTTGTTACGTTAACAAAAATTAAGCTACTGTACATGACCATTTGGTGTGACATTCGTAATATACAATATACAATGTGTATGCAGCAGGTGCATTAGTATCGCACACATTAGTATCGCACACATTGTGTTCGCACACATTGGTGTCGCACACATTGGTGTCTCACACATTGTGTTCGCACACATTGTGTTCGCACACATTGGTGTCGCACACATTGGTGTCGCACACATTGGTGTCGCACACTTTGGTGTCGCACACTTTGGTGTCGCACACATTGGTGTCGCACACATTGGTGTCGCACACATTGGTGTCGCACACTTTGGTGTCGCACACTTTGGTGTCGCACACATTGGTGTCGCACACATTGGTGTCGCACACTTTGGTGTCGCACACTTTGGTGTCGCACACATTGGTGTCGCACACATTGGTGTCGCACACTTTGGTGTCGCACACTTTGGTGTCGCACACATTGGTGTCGCACACATTGGTGTCGCACACATTGGTGTCGCACACATTGGTGTCGCACACTTTGGTGTCGCACACATTGGTGTCGCACACATTGGTGTCGCACACATTGGTGTCGCACACATTGGTGTCGCACACTTTGGTGTCGCACACATTGGTGTCGCACACTTTGGTGTCGCACACTTTGGTGTCGCACACATTGCATATGTTATTTATTGTTTACTCGTCACAGGTAATGATGATCATGTGTTACATCCAATTTATAAAATTCAGTTAGTCATGTCCTTGACTATGATTTCGTAGATGACTAATATGCATACGCAGGCTGAAAATGTGCCCTTGGACAATGTGTGCATGGGGTTACCAAAGTAGCTGGTACTTAATCTACCCTTGACTTTCTATCTACTCTCGGCTGTTGAGCTGCTGTATTTCTCCTCTTTTCTCAAGTTGCTTCGTATTTTTTTTAAATTTTAAAGCCACGTCTAACTGTATTTTCCACAAGTTCATCCAATGTATCTTGGTATATTTCACACTCTTTCAGATGGTCGTTAAGGAGTCATTGTACCGCTTGATCTTATGCTCTTCTGCAAAATCACCATAGAGAAATATCTTTCATTCGTAGGCATTATTCTGGCATACTTACCACGTGACCTGCCCAACGAATCTATGTCTGAATCATAAAAGTGTTAATGCTGCGGATACCAGATCTGTCAAAGATAGTGGTATCCTGAATCTTGTCTTGCCATCTGATGTTCATCATTTTTCTGAGACGCACTGTGTGAAAGTCACTGAGCTTCCTGACATGACATCTATACACAGTTTATGTTTCACCGACGTATAACAGCACTGATTTGTACCGCTGCTCTGTAAATGTTTATCTTAGTCTGCAGGTTAATGCTTTTTCTATGTCACACATTTTAGTAATGTTAGCGGAAAGTGCTTCTTGTCTTGCATATTCTGGTATGCATTTCATCATTTACGTTTGTGCAGAGCTCATAAACTAATGCAGAGGTTCTCATTGATTCTGGCGTACAAAGATAAATCATAACAAACATTAGGGGCAGACAGTCAAGATTTCTAGAGGTGTGCTGAGAAATAAAAAAAAACCACACTTAATAACCACTGGATATATCAAAGGGAGAAGAGATAGGGGACGACAATGAGAAATATTGCTAGATGGACTAGTATTGCGGTACGGTAGAAGTTGACCAACCGAGCTTTTTGACAACACAACAGATATTCGTGGAGAAACATGATCGCCTATATCATTCGGCATGGCACTAGATTGATTGAAAGTTCACGATATATTTTGCCACGTTATTTATAACAACTGCTTTCTCCGTATTAATCTATCTATTGACATTTCCATATGTACCGTTAAGTGTCGCGGGGGGGGGGGGGGGTTCGGAGTTGTTTTATCTTTGGCCATTTCAGTTCTGTAGGCCATGGTTAGCTCCTGTCTATTTAATGTTTCTTTGATTGTCTCTGCCCATCTAATTCTTGGTATTCCTCGTTCCTTGTAGCCTGGTCTTTATCTGATGTATGCACGAAGGGCTAGTTGCACAGGTTCCATTTTTATGATGTGACCAAGCCATCTGACGTCCAAACCATCGATGTAGTTTTGACTTGAGATAATCTTGACTTCTTTCCTGATATCTTCATTTCTCTGGCCGTCTCTTCTCGTGACATGTACAGATTTCCTCAAACACCTCATTTCGCAAACTATAATCTTTATCTCTAAATTTAAGTAGGAAGCCAGAGAACAATTTAAAAATTCTTGAGACTAACGGGAATTGAACCAGTCCGTTCAACGGCACCAAATCGCCTAGCAACTATTGCACACGCGTTCTTCCGTACTTGACTAATGGCATCTCCAAAAAAAAGATGCGATTTTGTCAAGCCATTCAAACCGTGCACTCAATGTCACTAGAGCGGACCAATAGAGACAAGGACTATTACAACAACAATACACATCCCATACAGGTATTGGAATATCCTCAGTAACAATAAACATGTAACATATAATATCCGTATTATTTAGTCAAGTACGGAAGTTGTTCTATTGTGCAAGTCTCACTACCGTAAGTTGCAACTGGAAAAATGTATGATCCAAGAAATATAACTTTTGTCTCTTTATAACATTGTTTCCATATATTTTTCATTTTTAATTTCGTTATCGATATTGCTAATTTTATTTCTTTATTTTCATTGAACAATCACCAAAGCTGTTTATATTTGCACCCATATAATCAAACTTAGTCTTCAAACGATACAAAATAATCAAACTAAATAATATAACCTAATAATGTATTCAGTTGTCTAAAGACGTTTTATATGGGAGTTAATCCAATATATATTTATATATGTATAAGACTTCGCTTGTCTGCCCATATTGTCTGGGCTATATCAAAGAACCTTTGATCAATTTGAACCAAATTTTGCACAACTACTGTTAGGGCACTACCGACTTAACCAGCGGTAAACATTTTAAATGCATTCATTTGGTTTTTGTATTCGATATAATAATTTTTCTGTAGGAATAAAGAAACAATCATGATCACCATCGTGTGCCGTCTCCGCAACGAAGGTTGGCTGCAACCGATCTCTAACATTCCCTGTCTCTTGTTTTGGTGGTGCATTCTGCTAGACTGTAAGCTGTCCATCTTGTGATGTTACTCTCCCACTTGTATCTCTGTCTACCTCTTGCTGGCTCTCCTTTGACTGTACCCTCAAGTAAGGTCTTCAATAAGGTGCCATGCCTTTTAATGTGTCCTAAATATTTCATTTGCCTGATCTGTATTTCTCTTAGTAATTCTTTCTTCATATTAAGTGATTTTAGAACCTCTTTATTTGTTTTCTTCTCTTTCCATGATGTTCTCCCTATTCTACTATATGCCCACATCAATTGTGTCTTCTAATTGCTTATATAGTGTCCATGTTTCTGAACCATACATTAATATAGAGTGAGTGTAGCATTCTATAATTCCCATTTTTAACGAGTTTGTATTAAAACAGAGGCTTATATAAGGTATAATTCAGACGTTCGATAATATAGAAATTGTGGAAATCGTTTAGGGTCCCATCCTAAACTAAAATGACGGCTAAAACAATAGTTGGTCAGACTAGCTTACATTAATTTGTTTAGATGTTACTATTTTCCTCATGCCATTGAAAGTACTTTTAGCCATTACTATTCTCCTTTTAACTTCTGTTTCACATATGTCGTCATTTGTGATTATGTATCCAAGATATTGATAATGTTTTACTTGTAGTTTCTCTCCATGAATGTTTATGTTTAGCTCTTGTTCTTTTGTGTCTTTGCTGACTATCATGGTGTATTTTTTTTGCATGTTCATATTCAGTCAATATTCATTACTTGATTTATTGACTTGATTACTAGTCTTTGTAGTTCATGTTCACTTTCTGCTAAAAGAACAGTGTCATCTGCATATCTCAGGCTGTTTATTATTTTCCCATTGATCTTGAGTCCTGGCATTTCTTCTATATATTTAAAGATATTCTCTTTGTAGATATTAAATAGGCTTGGTGATAAAATGCATCATTGTCTTACCCCTATTCTTATTTCTATGTATGGTGAGTAGCTGTTTTCACACCTTATGGATACAGTTTGTTCCCAATATATATTTCTAATTAGTATGTCTTTTCCATCCATGCCTATTTCTTGAAGAAATTTTATAACTGTTTCATGTTGGACTCTGTCAAAGACCTTGCTGTAGTCTATGAAGCAAATATAGATACTTCTTTGGACTTCTATATGCCATTTGAAATTTTTAGACTACATTTGATTACTTGTAACGTCATTTTTCCGTGTATATATCATATCCCGCATCTAAACTGATAACATTTGTTCACTATAGTGAAATGGTGACGGCTGAAAATAGCAATGTGAGGCCTAAAACTGTTGATAGAAAAAAATGTAACACTCAATTCATTGGCTGTTTTTTCTGTGTTAATTAACTATTCTTTCCCCATGTATATGCTAGTGTGTTTAGTTTCTATGAGGTAGACATAATCAAAGAAAACTGTTCGTGTCTGTTTTTTTTTCTATGCTGATTACTTAATCGATCTCACCGAGTAAAAGACAATTTTGTAGTAAAACAAGTGTCATGTTACTCGTGGCTGATGAATGAACTATGTATAACGATGTCGGCACCAGCACACAACTACTACTAAAACACGGCTGTTCGATCTCAGCGACAATATCTTGTTTGTTTTTTTTGTGTTGAATAATAGAGAGAGATAATCATACCATCATTTATATATTGTAAGAAATATATTTGCGTCTGTCTTTTTCTTTCCTATTGACTGTAGTTTCCTATGCCTAGAACATACACATGACTTTGATATGAGCCTATCTCTTTTACTTAAACAACTGTAAATAAATGACATTTCAATTTTAAGAACATGCCAACACCCAGTCTGCCGAAGACGGAGTGTATTAGCCAACGATGTCGTAATTGAAGTTAACAATTTTAGATTTATTCATATGTTAATTTTTATTCTGATCAAATGAATCTGGCAAATCCTAGTTACATATTGTTATCTATCAAATGTGTGCACTTTCCAGAACAACTTTCTGGGGGAAATAAGGGGGGGGGTACAATGGCATGAGCTAATGGAGACCTGGATCAGCAACCATCAAGCGTACCTGAATCAGCAACCATCAAGCGCACCTGTGAAAATAACTTTTATTATTAGTCAAAATAGTAGTAATAGATGGGCACCTTTTTGTTTTGACTGGACAGAATTGAGCTTATTTAGTGTGGTAGGGGCCGCCACTTTTTTTTTGACCGGACATAATTGAGCTTATTCAGTGTGGTAGAGACAGACACTTTTTGTTTTGACCGGACAGAATTGAGCTTATTCAGTGTGGTAGGGACCGCCACTTTTCGTTTTTACCGGACATAATTGAGCCTATTCAGTGTGGTAGGGACCGCCACTTTTTGTTTTGACCGGACAGAATTGAGCTTATTCAGTGTGGTAGGGACCGCCACTTTTCGTTTTTACCGGACATAATTGAGCCTATTCAGTGTGGTAGGGACCGCCACTTTTTGTTTTTAGTCTTTTAGAAACCGCATTAGTTATCCTTTACGAAATTAGTGATGCCGTACGCAAATATTTTTGCTTCACGTTTGGTGTCAGCACATATTACTGGTGGATCATCCTGGCAGCAAATAAAAATCGATTTTGCTGGGCGTATTTTGACAAAACACAAAAGATGGACAGACATCAGACTTCATATATTCCATGAACACACCACAGACTTCAAGTATTCCTTGGACAGACATCACACTTCAAATATTCCATGGACAGATATCAAACATCATATTTTCCATGCACCTACATCAGATAATGTATTCCATAGATAAATATTGGACAAGTATTCTGTAAACAGACATCAGACTCCAAGTATTTCATAGACATATATCAGGCTTGAAGTATTCCATGGACATAAATTATTAATACAAACACCAACCAGAAGATCGTCATAATATCCTGGACAGGAACACATTTTTAACTTTCATCTTCCATATATTTAAGAGTAAAATGCCTTGTATTTGCGGTGCTGCTCTGCGCAATCTCCGACCACATTTTTAATATAAGCTATTTTAATTTTCAAGTATGGCACCCCAAGATATTGAGTTCGATGTTTCAATACTAATGTATGGCGCCCCAAGATATTGTGTTCGGTACTTCAATACTAATGTATGGCGCCCCAAGATATTGTGTCCGCCGTTACAATCCTAATTTATGGCTCCCCAAGATATTGTGTACGGTGTTTCAATACTAATGTATGGCGCCCCAAGATATTATGTTTGGTGTTTCAATACTTATGTATGGCGTCCCTTGATATTGTGTTTCAATACTGATTTATGGAAGTAAATCTTGGACACTCAGCAGGATAGTAAAAGTTTATTTTGAGGCATCAGAGATGTGGTTTTGTAGAATAATGTTAATAGAAACATGGACAGATAGCAAGAAGAATGACTCAAAAATAGACATATGTTTACCCTCATCATAAAGACACAGTCCAGATGTTTTGGATACATCATGAGAAGAGGGAAGATGGAACACATTGTAACAACAAGAAGTTGAAGTGCAAGAGAGGTAGGGGAGAGACCACGAGAGAAGATTTTTGACGATCGAGCATTGTGGCATGTGAGAACATCGGTATCAGAAATGTTTGAGAGAACACGAAATACAATGCCGTGGAAAGTATGATAACCAACGCCCCATGTCATGGACCATAAGAAGAGATAGTTTCAGCCACCAATCACCTCATTTGTCTCCCGTATAGATTCGGCGTTAGTACCTTGTTGTTTATTATTCCATTCGCTATTTTGAAAGCAGATACGATTATGTGTACATAGTTGTTTATGCAACTAACAAAGAACGAATTGCGATACCTAATTGTATACAAACATATATACATACTTATATACACACACATATGTACATTTCAATAAATATGTATATGCACAAACAGGCGAATATGTTCAAAATGTATCTGTATCGACACAAAACTACAGTTTAACATTTTTGCTAGCGAGAAAACAATAATAGAAGGCAAGATGCTATTAGATGGAATTTTGTTATTGAGAAAACAGTAATAGAAGGCAAGATGCTATTATATGGAATTTTGTTATTGAGAAAACAGTAATAGAAGGCAATATGCTATTAGATGGAATTTTGTTATTGAGAAAACATTAATAGAAGGCAAGATGCTATTATATGGAATTTTGTTATTGAGAAAACAGTAATCGAATGCACTTAAAATCTCCTTTAATTTCTAACAATTCTAACTTTACCAAAACTGATAAGATTTTGTAAATCCGATGCAATATTTTAATGTAAATATCAAGTGATGTATCGTTCATGTATGTCAGATAGAGAAGATTGTCAGAATTCTTCAATGTAAGATTATCTGAAAACATCCTCGGAGCAGATTGCAGTGACTTCCAGGTCACGTAGAAACCACCTAGCCTGACATGTCCTACAGTCATTTCTGTGGAAAAATTGGAATCGATGTTATTGTATCCGGTTAGAATATAACATCCAATAGTCAACAGAAATAAACTACAACCATGCTAATGAATATTACAGTATCGATTTGATTGCATCCGATTAGATCCGATTTATATTACAGTATCGATACAATAATGTTGGTGTATATTATGGTATCATAAAACCATGTTGTGGTATGTTATGATATCATAAAACCATGTTGCTGCAAAATATGAGTAGTCTATTTTCTTCGTTCACGTTTAGACTTTCACAATAATGGCAGGTAGCAGTCAACACAACAGGTGCTAACAGTCAACACCAGGCGACTAACATTCAACACCAGGCGCCTATCAGTCAACACCAGGCGGCTATTAGTCAACAGAAGTTTCCTATAATTCAACGCCAGGTGTCTATCACTCAACACCAGGCGCCCATCAATCAACACCAGGCGCCCATCAATCAACACCAGGCACCTATCAATCAACGCCAGGCGCCTAACAGTCAACACGAGACACCTATCAGGGTTTGCTTTGACAAACTTGACGTCACCAAAATCAAACATTTTTTTCATAAACCAATTATAGTAAATTTGAAAAAAAAAATCGATTTTCATAAACAAATTATACTGACTTTGAAGAAATATTTTCTTCATAAACCAATTATAATGAAATTGAAAAAAAAATGTATTTTTCATAAACAATTTTTACTGAATGTTATATGTTTTTTCATAAACTGAATTTGAAACATTTATTTTTTTTGAAACAAATTATGTACTTGTTTTCCTAATTTTCCTTCTAAACATGTAACTAAAGGAGAAAGAGAGGGTAATGATTTTGAGGTAATGAAGTTCTTGAATTCTTGAACGATTGTTTATGAAGACCTAAACTGACCACTGCCCATGTCAAAGGGTCCCCGAACACCAGACACATTATGTAGACATGCCCGTTCTTCGATGACGTGAGATCTAAAATATGGCCCCAAGAGACAGATCTGACGGTAAAGATGTGGGGCAACCGTGAATACATACCTCCTGCTGACGACTGAATTCACGGAGGCGGTTTAACTTCCTCGATAGACTTATGAGCGTAGGTAACTGAGCGCAGAAGAAGAAGAACGAGTGTGGATGAGAACGGTTGCTAATAATGAATTATTGCTGATAAGAACGGTTACTAATAATGAATTATTGCTGATAAGAACGGTTGTTAATAATGAATTATTGTTGATGAGAACGGTTACTAATATTGAATTAATGTTGATTCTTGGGACTTATTTTATGGACTGACCTAAAAAATATTGTTCACATAAGTTGAGAAATGCATGTAGGGTTTGTGCCATGCCTTCACTGCATGTCGTACAGATCTACAGCACGTGCTCGGCTGTCATATTGCTGACACCATGAATGCACAGATATATGGTGTACTGATATTATATTGATAATATGAGTGCCTGCAAGCAATATGATATATAATACTAGTGCCTGCAAGCAATATGATATATACTACTAATGCCTGCAAGCAATATGATATATACTACTAATGCCTGCAAGCAATATGATATATACTACTAATGCCTGCAAGCAGTATCTATGATTTCATAATATAATTTCGTTATAAAGCACCGAATAACCAACACGGAGCTGTGCTCTGTCCATTTTAAATTGCACATATTTTGTGTGACTTTCATTAAAACAATGATTCGTCTAGGTGTTTGTGACTTTGTGTTATTATATTTCACAATTTAGTATAGAATGTCACTGGTGTATGCACGTATATATATATCTCCTTCACGAGAATGTGGCCTTGTATTCTGTACACACATTCTGCTCATGTCTTTTCATGCCTATAGGTAACGCTATTATCTTGATAAATTTACTTCAACTTTTCCTAATTCTTATAAATCATACAAATAATCAAGGAATTAAATCTACAATATTATTTTTAAAATAGCAATAACATATTAATTTGCTGCTCAATTCCGCAGCTATGAAAGGTGAAAACACAATTTTCTGAATACATAGGAAACATGCAGTATAATTAAACACAAGGAACGCACATGAAAACACGTGGAAACAGATAGGATCCAATCAAGAACACGCCATAACACATGACGAGTAAAGTATAAACACATGACGAGTAAATTATAAACACATGACGAGTAAATTATAAACACATGACGAGTAAAGTATAAACACATGACGATTAAAGTATAAACACATGACGAGTAAAAGATTGAATAGTGGACGATCATATGACACAGAAAAATGGCATCATTTATCGGAAATCTTGAAGAGAATGAATGTCATCAAATGTCGGAATGTGAGAACTGGAGGGACATCTACTAATCATGACGAAAGAAAAATTGACATAAGATGATGTTTACACGAAGGAATGATGGATGTTGGTACCGAAATATTGACATAACAATTGAGCAAGGGGAAAATGAAATTCCCAGTGACAGTATAAGATGTGAAGAACAGGAGAAAAAAGTTAAGTGCATAAGATTGTGTCGAATATGAGGACGGTGTCATTGAGGTACATCAATGTCGGAAATGATGATAATAATTTCACGAGACAGATGCTGTAGATGAACGATATGATTAAAGCCACACGATAAACGCAAGAAAAAGTAATCTAGAATGTTCAGATATATTTATTGTTCTATGTATAATGCATTAATGATGCTCAGAATATAATTAACATATAACGGTGTATAGATGAAAGTTATACTATAGTTTACCGATAATTTTTCATTTGTATAATCTACCGAAGATCATTTCCGAATAGTTTACCAATAAGTACCGATTTTATTTGTAACTTACTTGCAAATCGCTTCAGGAATATCGCATTTGGCATCGGGGCACGGCTCTTTGTAGCACATTGGAATAGGTCCATCTCCAGTGCATTCAATAACTATCAGATGTCCAGTTCATGATAGATATAGAGTATACAGCGAAATTATATTTTGATATTTACTTAGGGAACTGCCACAAGCAGTAATGATCATATTGTAATAGACACGTGAAGCTAATTGTTAAAATAAAAATAAAAACTTCGTAACAATGTTTCAATATTCTAAGAATACTTAAACTTTGTAACAATGTTTCAATATTCTAAGAATACTTAAACTAATAAACTACAAAGCTAGAGTGCTACCATAATCTTGATTTGAAAACTGGCCTCACAGAACATGGGCATTCCCTTAAGTGCTCCGTCCTCTGTTCCAGCAGCCATTCGAATCGATGGTGTTTCGAATCCAATGTCGCCAAAACAGACGTCGACATCAGGGAACAACTCTGTCCCTTGCGACAGATTTATTTATTGTTCCGCCCACCCACTTTGTGCCCTTAACTAGTTAAAGCACAACGTCGGCCTGTCGGAATAACAATACCATAATCGATCGTGTAGCTACTTTACAAGAGTACTACCAGAATAGATCTTGTAGCTATAGCACAAGACTGCTACCAGAATATATCTTATAGCTGCATTACAAAAGTGCTCCCAGAATAGATCTTGTAGCTATAGCACAAGAGTTCTACAAGAATAGATCTTGTAGCTATAGCACAAGAGTGCTACCAGAATAGATCGTGTAGCTATAGCACAAGAGTGCTACCAGAATAGATCTTGTAGCTATATTATAAGATTCCTACAGAAACGATCTAGTAGTTACGTCACAAGAGTGCTATCAGAATAGATTGTGTGGATACATTACAAGTGAGCTATCAGAATAGATTGTGTGGATACATTACAAGTGAGCTATCAGAATAGATATTGTAGCAACATTAAAAAGTGTTAGCATAATATATCGTTTAGCTACATTATAAGAGAGCTACCAAAATATAACTTCTAGCTAAATTACACGAGTGATATCAGAATATATCATGTAGCTACATTACAAGAGTAATTTCAGAATAGATATTGTAGCTATATTACAAGAGTGCTACCAGAATAGATCTTAAAGCTACATTACAAGTATTATGTCAGAATAGATCGTGTCTGAAAAAGGAACACACTAATAAAATAGTGCTACCAGAATGGATCGTGTAGCTGCGTTAAAAGAGTGCTACCAGAATATATATTGTAGCTAGATTACGATAAGCTTTAACATGTTTGCTACCAGAATAGATTGTGTAGCTAAATTACAATAGTTCTACCAGAATAGATCGTGTAGCACTTTACAGGAGTGTTACAGAATAGATCGTGTAGCACTTTACAGGAGTGTTACACAATAGATCGTGTAGCACTTTACAGGAGTGTTACAGAATAGATCGTGTAGCACTTTACAGGAGTGTTACAGAATAGATCGTGTAGCTACATTACAAGACTTCTACAAAATAATTCATGTAGCTACATTACGACCAGCTTTAACAAGTGTGCTACCAGAATAGATCGTGTTATAGATCACAGAATAGGTCACATTACAAGAGTTCTACCAGAATAGATCGTGTTACAGATCACAGAATAGGTCACATTACAAGAGTTCTACCAGAATAGATCGTGTTATAGATCACAGAATAGGTCACATTACAAGAGTTCTACCAGAATAGATCGTGTTACAGATCACAGAATAGGTCACATTACAAGAGTTCTACCATAATAGATCGTGTTACAGATCACAGAATAGGTCACATTACAAGAGTTCTACCAGAATAGATCGTGTTACAGATCACAGAATAGGTCACATTACAAGAGTTCTACCAGAATAGATCGTGTTACAGATCACAGAATAGGTCACATTACAAGAGTTCTACCAGAATAGATCGTGTTACAGATCACAGAATAGGTCACATTACAAGAGTTCTACTAGAATAGATCTTGTAGCTATATTACAAAAGTGCTACTAAACGATCGTGTAGCTATCACACATGAGTGCTACCAGAATAAATCGTGTAGCTAGATTACGAACAGCTGTAACATGTGTCACATGCTTTTCATTGACATATTGGTTTTCGTTTTAGGACTAGAGCCTACGACTATCCCTCCCCCTACCAACACACACACAAAATATACAAAATCATAAATAAACACATGCTGCTCCAGAAAATAGATTCCACACTTATTTGTGTTGATAATACCCTACTATATCGGCAAAATACTGGTTTATATGTTATCCACAAGAAGTTAGCCATTCATACCTTCAGACAATTCATTCTCAATATTGCTTAGAAATTCCCCCCCCCCACCCCTCCATAGTTAATCAATTATGAATGAATTAACTACGTTCTGAATATTATAAGCTAACCATTTATGTGTATGTGTATGTATGTGTGTTTTGTGTTTGTTTTTTGGTAGTATCATTGCTGATCACATTTTGATATATGCTGTGCAGTCCCTCGTGTTGTTTATGCTGTGCAGTCCCTCGTGTTGTTTATGCTGTGCAGTCCCTCGTGTTGTTTAATGGTTGATCCAAGATTTTCAACGAGGTTGGTTAATTGTGTCATGTGGTTGTGGGTGAAAACCCATTTTGTTAACTGTCATGTGGTTGTGGCTGAGAACTCATTTTGTTAATTGTGTCATGTGGTTGTGGTTGAGAACTAATTTTTCTAATTGTATCCTGTGTTGTGGGTAAGAAATCATGTTGTTAATTATGTCCCGTGGTTGTGGGTGAGAACATATTTATGTAGTTATAAGTTTTATTTGTCTTCGTTGCTTTAAAGGTAACATTTTCAGCCTGGATTTTGTGCGCCACTGACATGGCATATACCTGTGCAACTGCTTCTTCTTCTTCTTCTGCGTTCGTTCTCAAACTCCTGCAGATTAGCAGGATGTAGTCCGAGAATGGAATGCTTTGTGTCATTGTTTACATCAATGCTGCGATATCTGCGCCTTTCGGCCTGGCACATCCGACTTCAGCATTGCTCTGGGTCACTGATCCTATATTGAATGGGACAGCCAACTCCATCCCATGACCTCCTTAGTCGCCTTCTACGACATGCGTGGAAGGTAAACAGTGTATATATACTGCTGCTATTCTTTGCTCCCCTTTCGGGCCCCGGTAACACAAGGGCGGTGCAAATACTTAATATGAAGACAATGCCAACTGTGTAGATACTTCCGGTGATGCCATTGCATCTGACATTAAGAGGTTGAAAATGTTTATATTGTGCTTCTCTTGGTTCACTCCTCGTGATGTTTCCTTCAGCCTAACATATATAATAAACATATGCTGTCAGAGAAATCATTCATTACGGGCAACAATTTTTATTATCATGGAACAAGAACATATAAAATGTTTTCCATATTGTTTCCTAGTTCGTGACGTGTAACCCCGTCAAAACAATTGGTCAAGTCAAATAAACAATTGTACATGCCCCTGCGTTGAATTCCAAAAAGTAATTAAGTAAAACACACGCTTGATCAGCGATACAATGAAGGCAGAAACTATCAGACCACACTGGACACTGATACAAAAACACAAGATCACTGGACAGTACACAAAAACACAAGATCACTGGACACGTACACAAAAACACAAGATCACTGGATACGTACACAAAAACACAAGATCACTGGACACGTACACAAAAAGACAAGATCACTGGGCACGGGCATAAAAACAGACAACATCATACTAGACAGCTTCAGCTTTTCCATATTAGTCTTTTACAAGACAAAACGATAGACAAAGCCCGCGATTTCACTGTAAACCTGTTCGACCTTTTGTTTTCCGTAAGTATTATTGTTATACAATTTTACAGTGTATTATTGTTATACAGTTTACATCGTATTATTGTTATAGTTTTACATTAGTCTCACTTATTATCGAATGCTGAATTCTCACTTCGCTGTTAAAATTCTCATCTGAAGGATGTGATTTGTCCTAGTAGCCATATCCGATTTAAAATGAACATGGCAACCATTTCTTACATCGACTGGTCACATAGAGCTTGTTCCTTCGTGTGTCATGTGACCGAAACGATTTTGTTCTAGATCATTGGAGCACCAGGTGTTAATTCCCTGATGTCCGACGTCAATGAATTTCTTGTATTTTAGATCAGGAAAAGAAATGGCCTGTCGGCTGAGTTTGACCAGTAGTGCATATTTTGCCTACCACTGGTCTAAAACTTGTCTGTGTTATATTTACTTTTCTCTCTATGCTTCGCTTCATTATTTTCCTAATTATCTATGTGTATCTATTGTAAGAAGTGTTGCTGTAATATAATGTAGCGAACATGACACAACATATCCATGAAACCTGGAGCATACTTACATTCAAACGACATTCCAGATGTTGCGCCTGCCTGCAGAACAAGAGCTAAAATAACCAATAAAACCTTCATTTTCAGATTGCAGCAAACTGTCAGTAAAATGTAGATATGATAGCTTTTGTAGACTGTTCTTGACCAGCTGTTACAACAGCTCTACTAAATACGAACATATTCAGTCTATTAAATGAGAGATACATCAATAGCCACCTGCAGCTAAAATTATCCGACATTTTCCTGGTAGCTAAGAGAATGATGACATTCCAATTGGTAAAACGTGTGGGTTATAATTTGGCATGAACTATACGAGATAACAATTACTAGTATCTGTTTCAGTAGCATTTATTTTAGCCAGAGATAATGCTGAATACATTTATCCGATCTTTTTTTGTAAATAAAAAATGTGATTTAATTCCTGTCAGTCAAATATGTATGTTGGTACTTGTGTGTACGTATATATGTGTGCTACGTATGCATATGTGTGTGTGTGTGCATATGTTTATGCATTCATGGATGCATTATATACATATGTATATGCGTATGTGTATGTGCTTATCTGTGTATGTACGAGATTTTTAATAATTAGACATCATTTACATATGGAGCCACGGTGGTGTAGTGTCTGTATCACAATCCGGTCGACCATGTGATGTGGTTTTTGAGTTCACACGTTATTCATGCTTTACATAGAAAATAACTCATATTGGATATTATGTCATTACGAAATTGTTACCAGGGCTCATGTTCAGGGTTTTTGTGTTGTCTAGAGATTTGTGTAAGAGATGGATCATCATTATTGATGACCTTGAAGTATTCTGTAATTTGAGCTATTTTATGTCTTGATTTGATGCTCGGTAGTTCTAGGAGAAACCTTATAATCACGATCGGTGTATCTCTTGTGCATCCTCAGACAGCTCTCATGGCCTCGGTTTGAACGCTCTCCAATCTATCAACCTGTTTTTGAGACAGTCAGTAAACCTAAACCATAGTTCACCACAGATGATACCACTGCCTGCATCATCTGAAAAAGAGTTCGTTGCAACATATCTGCAGAGACCATGATTTTGACTGCACTGACACCCTTCCCAGCTTTCTGAATGACATTGTCCATATGTTTTGTGAAAGATATACTTCTATCAAAAGTGATGCCTAGATATTTCATAGTCTGCTCCCTCTCAATGTTGATGCCCATACAGGTGGCTCTGGTACTGTGTCTGTGGTTATGTTGTTGTTCAATGGGAACCAGATGATATTTGCCTTGGAGTGATTGATGACGGCCTTGTAGTTAGTGCACCAGAGGGACAAATCTTCTAGATTACGCTGGACGTTATCAATCATGTCTCTTCTGTTTCTGCCGTCTTTGTACAGCAAGAGGTCATCATCATGTGTTAGTATCCTGCCGAGCCCAGCCTCCTGAAGCAGTGTTATTTTATATGTGTAGACATTACAGAATTCAGATGATAGTAGCGATCCATATGTCAATAATTGTGATATCTGATGTCCATCATCACAGTCTCAG
This sequence comes from Meghimatium bilineatum, assembly GCA_034231615.1. Lineage (NCBI taxonomy): Eukaryota > Metazoa > Mollusca > Gastropoda > Stylommatophora > Philomycidae > Meghimatium > Meghimatium bilineatum. The sequence goes on along the minus strand of CM067318.1, from coordinate 224,468 downwards.
AGCAACAGGTCTGGACATTAACATCATTTCTATCCATCGAATTATCCACAAGTCGATGCTCAGTTCGCTTAGCAGATGTATTAGCTTACCAAAGCTGGCTCTGTTGTAAGCATCTTCTAGGTCGACCGTGACGACCGTTGTGTCCTCCTTTGCCTGAAAGCCCTCATAGATTTCATAGGCGAGGATTTCCGCATTTTTGGTTGTGTCTCTCCTCGGTCTGTATGCACTTAGAGATTCAGGAAGTAGACCTATATTTCTGACCGGTTCATATTCATTGTAGCTTGATAATATACACGTTGATAGTCCTACCTAAAACCCCATCTTGATTTAGGGATGCGGTGTGATCGTAGCGGAAAACGTGCTGATTTAAGTTGCGAGTCAATTGGGTGCCATCTGAACGGACTTCGTTCAAATCTGCTGATTGATTTTTCTTCAATAATGTATGCTTGGTGATTCTATATTATACTATTCACGATAATGATTGTGAAAATGATTGTGATAATGATTGTGATGGTGTTCCTCATTAGCAAGCGAGCATGAACGCGGCATTAAAAACAATGAACATATGAGACGAAACATAACGATACAAAACAAACAACATTGGTGGTTGAATATTATTCATAGACACTGGTCAGATGGTTTCTAGGTCAATGAGTGGCTTGGCAACAGATCTTGTGTTCTTCAGTTGTGATCTTATGGGTATACCGTGTGGTGCAATGGTGGTTCATGCTCAATGTCTTTTGCCTGAGTCTTTTAAATTAGAACGATAGGTAAAATGCAATTAATTTCACACATCAGCAAATGGATACCTGAAATCTTCAAATCTATACCTGGAATCTACGCATGCATTTGCATCTCACCAATGGTCCATCAGACAAACCGCACATGCAACAGAAAACCTTGGTAGATGGCATGCTGTTATATTGAGGCTCTCTTATGGAAGCTTTGTAGAATATCATCTATACAAATATAAATCCTCTTTTAGTAGAGTACTCCTTCAATAGGTATTGCACTAAGCACAATAGGTATTTCGCTAAACCGAAAGCTGAAGTCCCCTGAGTATGAAAGAACGTTCAGAAAAGCTACCCCACTGCAAATAAGATGTAAGAACTAATCGCTCGCAATTCCTAGGGTCTCAAACAACAACAGCAATAAACATGAAATCGACAAAGGACACATTGAATCTGCACAAGTACAACTGAGAGTTACCAATGTACACCTGAAATCTACACATGTGTAAATGGAATCAACAAATGGACACCGTGAATGTACAAATGTACACCCAGAAACTACAAATGGACACCTGTAATCTTCAATTGTACACATGGAGTCTAAAAATGGACATCTGGAATCTACAATTGTATACATTTGTTTATTATTTTCTGTGGAGATTGGGTATGGTGACTGGTAAAATCGTGAAATCAATACTTGGTAGATAAACGCAGGATGATACAGTCTTAGACGAAACACTAGTCAGAGATTGGAAAAATCTGTGAGCAAACGAGAAGAGAAAACAGTTGGCGAGAAATTGCATCGATTAGAAACATGACAAACCAGCACGTATTAGGAACGATAAACATGCATAGATTTTACCAACTGATGAATTATAACATGTTATATCTATTCTACATGGGACCTGTGGATCAGCAACTGATGAATTATAACATGTTATATCTATTCTACATGGGACCTGTGGATCAGCAACTGATGAATTATAACATGTTATCCGTTTGTTCATTTATCTTCATGTGGTGCTGTACTGTGCTTTAAACGTGTAAAACTTCACACTTATTCATCTATCTTTGTCCGGGTCTGTGATAATTTATATCTATCGTCCCTCTCACATATTTCCTCTTAGATTGTTTATCTCTCAGTTACCTGGTAATATATCTACTTTCTCTTCAAATGTCCCCAATTTTCTAATTTGTCTACTATATCCTCAACTACACCCATCTTCCTTTATACTCTACTATCTCTTCAAGTACTCCCACTTTCTTGGTAATCTACCTACTATCTCTTCAAGTACTCCCACTTTCTTGGTAATCTACCTACTATCTCTTCAAGTACTCCCACTTTCTTGGTAATCTACCTGCTATCTCTTTAAGAACTCCCACTTTCTTGGTAATCTACCTACTATCTTTTTAAGTACTCCCACTTTCTTGGTAATCTACCTACTATCTCTTTAAGTACTCCCACTTTCTTGGTAATCTACCTACTATCTCTTAAACTACTCCCAACTCTATTCCTAAATCTGTCCGCCTAATAAATTCTAACTTCCCATCGAATCTATGTTTAGGGAATCCATCTTTACCCTGTTTGTGTACATTCGTGATGTTTCTACACATCTCCGAATGAGGACAGAGTTGTTTGGATGGCATTTTTGCAGATGTATCCAGCCTGGCACGCCTACGACCCTGACTGGATATTGTTTATATTCTTATTATTATACACTCGCCCACACTCCTTATTCTGGACTAACAATACAATCTGTTGGATAATTTGCAGCTCAATTTGGTTTTAGTAAATCTGTATTTTTCTCCCCCTGTCCCCAATCCCCATCTATTTCCTGACTTGAATTGTGACTCATGCTGAACCTTCATTCCAACGCTGGGCGTTCCATCAATACATCTGCACCTGTTAACCACTCAGTACTAATGGTTAATACACCAAACGTGTCTCTACATTGTCCTATGTCTCCGAGAGACAGAACTTGCTAATATCACCTGCTACTGGTCTGTAGTCTCAAGGGCCTTAAAATGAGTTTAACGTCGAAGTCGAATGTAATAGGTAATTGGCGCAAATACGTACATCGGCGACACAACGCATTCTCGTACTCTGGACTATATCCTGATGGTAATCGTGTAGGACCATTGTTCTGCTATAAATGATCCGCTGATAATTCGTAGAGGAGTTACTTCACTGTACCTGAATTACCTCATATGTACTACGTCCCTCTCTACGAAGTGGCATCTGCCTGTCGATAGCACCACTTGTAGCACTAACTCCAAGGGTTGAAGCGATAATCGCGAGGGATCTTTTAAAAATATACGTTATAATGAAGCTTTAGCGTGCGCAATATGAACCCACGATTGTATGATTAAACTCAATATCTACAGAAAAGCTACATGTATCACAATACACGTTTGCACGTAGTATTATATTGTTCATGACGTTAGAATTTTATAATTCATAATTGTATAGACAGTTCTATATTCTTAATCCACTAACTTCTTTTATTCTGTGTAGTCTAATTAACGAACCCCTAAAAGACGCAATTTATTGTAATTGTGTATATTAACTATTAAAAATACTGACATCTAACATTGGCATTTAACTTTAGCTTCTAACACTGACTTATAACATTGACATCTGACATTTAAATTCAACATTGGCATCTATCACTGACATATGACATTGATATATAATATTGACATCTAACATTGTCATTTAACATTGACATCTATCATTGCCATCTACAATTGTTATTGATATCTACCATTGGCATCTAACATTGACATCTAACATTGACATCTAACACTGACATTTAACTTGACTTTTATCATTGGTATTTGCGTCTAACATTGGAATATATCATTGCTATCTAATTAGGATATCTTTAGATGTTTGCTGAAATGATTCTTTTAACGGTGCCCACTGTTCTTCAACAATTGCTATTTTTTCTATCACATTGTACCTATTTTGATTTGTTAAATTATACTGTTCTTGTAATTCTGTGTTCTTTGTCAGCATATTCACAATAGGGGTGGTATCTGACTTTGTAGTTTTTAATCTCTTTAACCTAATATTAATCGTTCCCCTTACAGGAACATGGTCACTGTTGCAATCGGCGTACTTTAACAGACTTCAATGAATTTCTGAATCTTTTATTTATTATGATGTAATCTATTTGATTGCGTGTCTTTATATCTGGACTTTTCCATGTCCATAGTCGTCTTGGGTGATGAGAAAACAATGTGTTCTCTATCACCATATTATTATTTCTGGCCCAATCTACCAGGACCTAACCTATTTCATTTCTGGTGTCTAATCCACATCTGCCAGTAACTTTCTCGTCTTGGCTCTCCTCTACCCTAGCATTGATATCGCCCATGACAATATTTACATCGTGTTGATTGCATGGTTTCATAGCTGTGTTCAGTCCTTGTTGAATTGTTGTATGTCCTCTGCTGTACTCTCTGATGTTGGTGCATACTTGGATGATATTTATATTAATAGGTTGCCCCTTTAGTTTTACTAATAGAACTCGGTCTGATATATTCCAGAATCCTATAACAGATCTCACACTCTGCTTACCAAATATTACTCCCACACCGTTCCTAATTTGATCTCTTATTTGACCTAATATCTTTTGATACTATGTTACCTACTTCCAGACATCTCATCTCACATAGACCTAGTATGTTGATACTATGCTACCTGCTACCAGACATCTCATCTCACATAGACCTAGTATGTTGATAAAATGCTACCTGCTACCAGGCATCTCATCTCACATAGACCTAGTATGTTGATAAAATGCTACCTGCTACCAGGCATCTCATCTCACATAGACCTAGTATGTTGTTACTATCTCCCAGACCTCTCATCTCACATAGACCTAGTATGTTGATAAAATGCTACCTGCTACCAGACATCTCATCTCACATAGACCTAGTATGTTGATAAAATGCTACCTGCTACCAGGCGTCTCATCTCACATAGACCTAGTATGTTGTTACTATCTCCCAGACATCTCATCTCACATAGACCTAGTATGTTGATAAAATGCTACCTGCTACCAGGCATCTCATCTCACATAGACCTAGTATGTTGTTACTATCTCTCAGACATCTCATCTCACATAGACCTAGTATGTTGATAAACTGCTACCTGCTACCAGACATCTCATCTCACATAGACCTAGTATGTTGATAAAATGCTACCTGCTACCAGACATCTCATCTCACATAGACCTAGTATGTTGATAAAATGCTACCTGCTACCAGGCATCTCATCTCACATAGACCTAGTATGTTGTTACTATCTCCCAGACATCTCATCTCACATAGACCTAGTATGTTGATAAAATGCTACCTGCTACCAGACATCTCATCTCACATAGACCTAGTATGTTGATAAAATGCTACCTGCTACCAGACATCTCATCTCACATAGACCTAGTATGTTGATAAAATGCTACCTGCTACCAGGCATCTCATCTCACATAGACCTAGTATGTTGATAAAATGCTACCTGCTACCAGACATCTCATCTCACATAGACCTAGTATATTGATAAAATTCTACCTGCTACCAGGCATCTCATCTCATATAGACCTAGTATGTTGATAAAATGTTACCTGCTACCAGGCATCTCATCTCACATAGACCTAGTATGTTGATACTATGCTACCTGCTACCAGGCATCTCATCTCACATAGACCTAGAATGTTGATACTATGCTACCTGCTACCAGCCATCTCATCTCACATAGACCTAGTATGTTGATAAAGTGCTACCTGCTACCAGGCATCTCATCTCACATAGACCTAGTATGTTGATAAAATGTTACCTGCTACCAGGCATCTCATCTCACATAGACCTAGTATGTTTATACTATGCTACCTGTTCCCAGCCATCTCACCTCACATAGACCTAGTATGTTGATAAAATGCTACCTGCTACCAGGCATCTCATCTCACATAGACCTAGTATGTTGATAATATGCTACCTGCTACCAGCCATCTCATCTCACATAGACCTAGTATGTTGATAAAGTGCTACCTGCTACCAGGCATCTCATCTCAAATAGACCTAGTATGTTGATACTATGCTACCTGCTACCAGGCATCTCATCTCACATAGACCTAGTATGTTGATAAAATTCTACCTGCTACCAGACATCTCATCTCACATATACCTAGTATGTTGATAAAATGCTACCTGCTACCAGGCATCTCATCTCACATAGACCTAGTATGTTGATAAAATGCTACCTGCTACCAGGCATCTCATCTCACATAGACCTAGTATGTTGATAAAATGCTACCTGCTACCAGACATCTCATCTCACATAGACCTAGTATGTTGATAAAATGCTACCTACTACCAGGCATCTCATCTCACATAGACCTAGTGTGTTGAAAAAATGCTACCTGCTACCAGACATCTCATCTCACATAGACCTAGTATGTTGATAAAAGGCTACCTGCTACCAGACATCTCATCTCACATAGACCTAGTATGTTGATAAAATGCTACCTGCTACCAGGCATCTCATCTCACATAGACCTAGTATGTTGATAAAATGCTACCTGCTACCAGGCATCTCATCTCACATAGACCTAGTATGTTGATAAAATGCTACCTGCTACCAGACATCTCATCTCACATAGACCTAGTATGTTGATAAAATGCTACCTACTACCAGGCATCTCATCTCACATAGACCTAGTATGTTGATAAAATGCTACCTGCTACCAGGCATCTCATCTCACATAGACCTAGTATGTTGATAAAATGCTACCTGCTACCAGACATCTCATCTCACATAGACCTAGTATGTTGATAAAATGCTACCTGCTACCAGGCATCTCATCTCACATAGACCTAGTATGTTGATAGAATGCTACCTGCTACCAGACATATCATCTCACATAGACCTAGTATGTTGATACTATGCTACCTGCTTCCAGCCATCTCATCTCACATAGACCTAGTATGTTGATAAAATGCTACCTGTTCCCAGCCATCTCATCTCACATAGACCTAGTATGTTGATAAAATGCTACCTGCTACCAGGCATCTCATCTCACATAGACCTAGTATGTTGATAAAATGCTACCTGCTACCAGGCATTTCATCTCACATAGACCTAGTATGTTGATAAAATGCTACCTGCTACCAGGCATCTCATCTCACATAGACCTAGTATGTTGATAAAATGCTACCTGCTACCAGGCATCTCATCTCACATAGACCTAGTATGTTGATAAAATGCTACCTACTACCAGGCATCTCATCTCACATAGACCTAGTATGTTGATAAAATTCTACCTGCTACCAGACATCTCATCTCACATAGACCTAGTATGTTGATAAAAGGCTACCTGCTACCAGACATCTCATCTCACATAGACCTAGTATGTTGATAAAATGCTACCTGCTACCAGGCATCTCATCTCACATAGACCTAGTATGTTGATAAAATGCTACCTGCTACCAGGCATCTCATCTCACATATACCTAGTATGTTGATACTATGCTACCTGCTACCAGGCATCTCATCTCAAATAGACCTAGTATGTTGATACTATGCTACCTGCTACCAGGCATCTCATCTCACATAGACCTAGTATGTTGATAAAATGCTACCTGCTACCAGCCATCTCATCTCACATAGACCTAGTATGTTGATAAAATGCTACCTGCCACCAGGCATCTCACATAGACCTAGTATGTTGATAAAATGCTACCTGCTACCAGGTATCTGATCACAAATAGACCTAGTATGTTGATACTATGCTACCTGCTACCAGGCATCTCATCTCACATAGACCTAGTATGTTGATACTATGCTACCTGCTACCAGGCATCTCATCTCACATAGACCTAGTATGTTGATAAAATGTTACCTGCTACCAGGCATCTCATCTCACATAGACCTAGTATGTTTATACTATGCTACCTGTTCCCAGCCATCTCACCTCACATAGACCTAGTATGTTGATAAAATGCTACCTGCTACCAGGCATCTCATCTCACATAGACCTAGTATGTTGATAATATGCTACCTGCTACCAGCCATCTCATCTCACATAGACCTAGTATGTTGATAAAGTGCTACCTGCTACCAGGCATCTCATCTCAAATAGACCTAGTATGTTGATACTATGCTACCTGCTACCAGGCATCTCATCTCACATAGACCTAGTATGTTGATAAAATTCTACCTGCTACCAGACATCTCATCTCACATATACCTAGTATGTTGATAAAATGCTACCTGCTACCAGGCATCTCATCTCACATAGACCTAGTATGTTGATAAAATGCTACCTGCTACCAGGCATCTCATCTCACATAGACCTAGTATGTTGATAAAATGCTACCTGCTACCAGACATCTCATCTCACATAGACCTAGTATGTTGATAAAATGCTACCTACTACCAGGCATCTCATCTCACATAGACCTAGTGTGTTGAAAAAATGCTACCTGCTACCAGACATCTCATCTCACATAGACCTAGTATGTTGATAAAAGGCTACCTGCTACCAGACATCTCATCTCACATAGACCTAGTATGTTGATAAAATGCTACCTGCTACCAGGCATCTCATCTCACATAGACCTAGTATGTTGATAAAATGCTACCTGCTACCAGGCATCTCATCTCACATAGACCTAGTATGTTGATAAAATGCTACCTGCTACCAGACATCTCATCTCACATAGACCTAGTATGTTGATAAAATGCTACCTACTACCAGGCATCTCATCTCACATAGACCTAGTATGTTGATAAAATGCTACCTGCTACCAGGCATCTCATCTCACATAGACCTAGTATGTTGATAAAATGCTACCTGCTACCAGACATCTCATCTCACATAGACCTAGTATGTTGATAAAATGCTACCTGCTACCAGGCATCTCATCTCACATAGACCTAGTATGTTGATATAATGCTACCTGCTACCAGACATATCATCTCACATAGACCTAGTATGTTGATACTATGCTACCTGCTTCCAGCCATCTCATCTCACATAGACCTAGTATGTTGATAAAATGCTACCTGTTCCCAGCCATCTCATCTCACATAGACCTAGTATGTTGATAAAATGCTACCTGCTACCAGGCATCTCATCTCACATAGACCTAGTATGTTGATAAAATGCTACCTGCTATCAGACATCTCATCTCACATAGACCTAGTATGTTGATAAAATGCTACCTGCTACCAGGCATTTCATCTCACATAGACCTAGTATGTTGATAAAATGCTACCTGCTACCAGGCATCTCATCTCACATAGACCTAGTATGTTGATAAAATGCTACCTGCTACCAGGCATCTCATCTCACATAGACCTAGTATGTTGATAAAATGCTACCTACTACCAGGCATCTCATCTCACATAGACCTAGTATGTTGATAAAATTCTACCTGCTACCAGACATCTCATCTCACATAGACCTAGTATGTTGATAAAAGGCTACCTGCTACCAGACATCTCATCTCACATAGACCTAGTATGTTGATAAAATGCTACCTGCTACCAGGCATCTCATCTCACATAGACCTAGTATGTTGATAAAATGCTACCTGCTACCAGGCATCTCATCTCACATATACCTAGTATGTTGATACTATGCTACCTGCTACCAGGCATCTCATCTCAAATAGACCTAGTATGTTGATACTATGCTACCTGCTACCAGGCATCTCATCTCACATAGACCTAGTATGTTGATACTATGCTACCTGCTACCAGCCATCTCATCTCACATAGACCTAGTATGTTGATAAAATGCTACCTGCCACCAGGCATCTCACATAGACCTAGTATGTTGATAAAATGCTACCTGCTACCAGGTATCTGATCACAAATAGACCTAGTATGTTGATACTATGCTACCTGCTACCAGGCATCTCATCTCACATAGACCTAGTATGTTGATACTATGCTACCTGCTACCAGGCATCTCATCTCACATAGACCTAGTATGTTGATAAAATTCTACCTGCTACCAGACATCTCATCTCACATATACCTAGTATGTTGATAAAATGCTACCTGCTACCAGGCATCTCATCTCACATAGACCTAGTATGTTGATAAAATGCTACCTGCTACCAGGCATCTCATCTCACATAGACCTAGTATGTTGATAAAATGCTACCTGCTACCAGACATCTCATCTCACATAGACCTAGTATGTTGATAAAATGCTACCTACTACCAGGCATCTCATCTCACATAGACCTAGTATGTTGATAAAATGCTACCTGCTACCAGACATCTCATCTCACATAGACCTAGTATGTTGATAAAAGGCTACCTGCTACCAGACATCTCATCTCACATAGACCTAGTATATTGATAAAATGCTACCTGCTACCAGGCATCTCATCTCACATAGACCTAGTATGTTGATAAAATGCTACCTGCTACCAGGCATCTCATCTCACATAGACCTAGTATGTTGATACTATGCTACCTGCTACCAGGCATCTCATCTCACATAGACCTAGTATGTTGATACTATGCTACCTGCTACAAGGCATCTCATCTCAAATAGACCTAGTATGTTGATAAAATGCTACCTGCTACCAGGCATCTCATCTCACATAGACCTAGTATGTTGATAAAATGCTACCTGCTACCAGACATCTCATCTCACATAGACCTAGTATGTTGATAAAATGCTACCTGCTACCAAGCATCGCATCTCACATAGACCTAGTATGTTGATAGAATGCTACCTGCTACCAGACATATCATCACACATAGACCTAGTATGTTGATAAAATGCTACCTGCTACCAGACATCTCATCTCACATAGACCTAGTATATTGATAAAATTCTACCTGCTACCAGGCATCTCATCTCACATAGACCTAGTATGTTGATAAAATGTTACCTGCTACCAGGCATCTCATCTCACATAGACCTAGTATGTTGATACTATGCTACCTGCTACCAGGCATCTGATCTCACATAGACCTAGTATGTTGATACTATGCTACCTGCTTCCAGCCATCTCATCTCACATAGACCTAGTATGTTGATAAAGTGCTACCTGCTACCAGGCATCTCATCTCACATAGACCTAGTATGTTGATAAAATGTTACCTGCTACCAGGCATCTCATCTCACATAGAACTAGTATGTTGATACTATGCTACCTGTTCCCAGCCATCTCATCTCACATAGACCTAGTATGTTGATAAAATGCTACCTGCTACCAGGCATCTCATCTCACATAGACCTAGTATGTTGATAAAATGCTACCTGCTACCAGGCATTTCATCTCACAAAGACCTAGTATGTTGATACTATGCTACCTGTTCCCAGCCATCTCACCTCACATAGACCTAGTATGTTGATAAAATGCTACCTGCTACCAGGCATCTCATCTCACATAGACCTAGTATGTTGATAAAATGCTACCTGCCACTAGGCATCTCACATAGACCTAGTATGTTGATAAAATGCTACCTGCTACCAGGTATCCCATCTCAAATAGACCTAGTATGTTGATACTATGCTACCTGCTACCAGGCATCTCATCTAACATAGACCTAGTATGTTGATACTATGCTACCTGCTACCAGGCATCTCATCTCAAATAGACCTAGTATGTTCATACTATGCTACCTGCTACCAGACATCTCATCTCAAATAGACCTAGTATGTTGATAAAATGCTACCTGCTACCAGACATCTCATCTCACATAGACCTAGTATGTTGATAAAATGCTACCTGCTACCAGGCATCTCATCTCACATAGACCTAGTATGTTGATACTATGCTACCTGCTACAAGGCATCTCATCTCACATAGACCTAGTATGTTGATACTATGCTACCTGCTACCAGGCATCTCATCTCACATAGACCTAGTATGTTGATAAAATGCTACCTGCTACCAGACATCTCATCTCACATAGACCTAGTATGGTGATAAGATGCTACCTGCTACCAGACATCTCATCTCACATAGACCTAGTATGTTGATACTATGCTACCTGCTACCAGGCATCTCATCTCACATAGACCTAGTATGTTGATAAAATGCTACCTGCTACCAGACATCTAATCTCACATAGACCTAGTATGTTGATAAAATGCTACCTGCTACCAGGCATCTCATCTCACATAGACCTAGTATGTTGATAAAATGCTACCTGCTACCAGGCATCTCATCTCACATAGACCTAGTATGTTGATACTATGCTACCTGCTTCCAGGCATCTCATCTCACATAGACCTAGTATGTTGATACTATGCTACCTGCTACCAGGCATCTCATCTCAAATAGACCTAGTATGTTGATACTATGCTACCTGCTACCAGGCATCTCATCTCAAATAGACCTAGTATGTTGATACTATGCTACCTGCTACCAGACATCTCATCTCAAATATACCTAGTATGTTGATAAAATGCTACCTGCTACCAGACATCTCATCTCACATAGACCTAGTATGTTGATAAAATGCTACCTGCTACCAGGCATCTCATCTCACATAGACCTAGTATGTTGATACTATGCTACCTGCTACAAGGCATCTCATCTCACATAGACCTAGTATGTTGATAAAATGCTACCTGCTACCAGGTATCTCATCTCAAATAGTAGTATGTTGATACTATGCTACCTGCTACCAGGCATCTCATCTCACATAGACCTAGTATGTTGATACTATGCTACCTGCTACCAGGCATCTCATCTCAAATAGACCTAGTATGTTGATACTATGCTACCTGCTACCAGGCATCTCATCTCAAATAGACCTAGTATGTTGATACTATGCTACCTGCTACCAGACATCTCATCTCAAATATACCTAGTATGTTGATAAAATGCTACCTGCTACCAGACATCTCATCTCACATAGACCTAGTATGTTGATAAAATGCTACCTGCTACCAGGCATCTCATCTCACATAGACCTAGTATGTTGATACTATGCTTCCTGCTACAAGGCATCTCATCTCACATAGACCTAGTATGTTGATACTATGCTACCTGCTACCAGGCATCTCATCTCACATAGACCTAGTATGTTGATAAAATGCTACCTGCTACCAGACATCTCATCTCACATAGACCTAGTATGTTGATAAAATGCTACCTGCTACCAGACATCTCATCTCACATAGGCCTAGTATGTTGATAAAATGCTACCTGCTACCAGGCATCTCATCTCACATAGACCTAGTATGTTGATAAAATGCTACCTGCTACCAGGCATCTCATCTCACATAGACCTAGTATGTTGATACTATGCTACCTGCTACCAGGCATCTCATCTCACATAGACCTAGTATGTTGATAAAATGCTACCTGCTACCAGGCATCTCATCTCACATAGACCTAGTATGTTGATAAAATGCTACCTGCTACCAGGCATCTCAACTCACATAGACCTAGTATGTTGATAAAATGCTACCTGCTCCCAGACATCTCATCTCACATAGACCTAGTATGTTGATACTATGCTACCTGCTACCAGGCATCTCATCTCACATAGACCTAGTATGTTGATACTATGCTACCTGCTACCAGGCATCTCATCTCACATAGACCTAGTGTGTTTATATTCATTCTGCGCATTTTCTGTTGTATATTATCTAGTATCCCTATGTCTGTCGGGGTGAGCGTTTCGTGGCAGTTTTTTTAAGTAGTTTTGTTAAAAAGTCCTATTGGATGATACAGGAATGCATTCAAGTAGTCATTGGATCTTTGTGACTGTGTGGCATATTCCTAGGTATCAGGACATGCTGGTTGTACACACATGGATCAACAAATCTGGCATATTCCTAGGTAGCAGGACATGCTGGTTGTACACACATGGATCAACAAATCTGACATATTCCTAGGTAGCAGGACATGCTGGTTGTACACACATGGATCAACAAATCTGACATATTCCTAGGTAGCAGGACATGCTGGTTGTACACACATGGATCAACAAATCTGACATATTCCTAGGTAGCAGGACATGCTGGTTGTACACACATGGATCATCAAATCTGACATATTCCTAGGTAGCAGGACATGCTGGTTGTACACACATGGATCAACAAATCTGACATATTCCTAGGTAGCAGGACATGCTGGTTGTACACACATGGATCAACAAATCTGACAAAAGAATGATGAACTAGTTACCCAACAGTATTCGCAGCGTTCCTGGCAGGACTTAATAATCCTGGGAAACTGCTGCTATATAATGTCTCCCCTATAATTGCCTTCTTGCCCAAAGTTCAGTGTCGAGCAGTTGGATCGACCGTTTTATCTGAAAAATTACGAGCTGTTGGCATTGACTGTGCTGTAGTGGACGCAGATGCAAATCGATTTTTGAAATCCCATCCAAAGACGACTAATGGTGCTTCTAGCCACATTAAGTTGTCTGGCCACCAGACTTTCTGATTGTCCAGCCTGTAAGCGTCCAATGATGATGTATCGTTGTTCTGTAGTGTTGATAAACCATACTTGAGCGTTGAATTTTCAACTGCATTTATTCGAGGATTGTCAATATTTTATATGCATTCAATAATATGGTCAGAAAGTTGTGTGTCCAGTGAGTTTCACGGGATTCTCATCAATCTATCACGAGTTATTGCCTAAAATATTATGAACTTGACCTTAGTCATGACCTTAGTAATCATGAGCTGAGTACAATCCAGGCATCCACAAACTGTTAATGACTAGGTGGACACTGTCGATAGGTTGCGTGATATCCAATGAGCTAATATATGTAATACAGTTACTTCCAAAACAACTCCTTTTTATTTTTGAACACTATATACACATACATATACACACGTATATGTCAAAACACAAATACACACAACAATTAGTTAACCATTTCTTTTCCTTCAAAGTTTATTTACTGTTCTAGAATACGAAATGTTTTAATGTTTCATTTCAACAGTTATCAAGATTATGTAATCTACTAGTAGTCTAATTCAAATGATTCGACGTCAACGATGTCCCCAAAGTTCATGTTCTTTATTTTCTTTACTTTTTTATTGGGGTTTTTTTTCCTTCAAAATGCTGGGTCAAAAATCATTGGTTAACAACACATTGTTGTGTGACTTCCTTGTTTTCTACAAAATATTTTGAATTGCAACCACCGCAGTAGTCATTTCTGTGGGAGTTTAGAAAATATATGATGTTAGATTAAATTCATACAAAAATGATTTTAATACATGAGTTAAGAGTATGATTAACATTTGGTCCGATAATTTGGTTATTTATAAGAAATTTTAAGTAGGAAGCCAGAGGACAATTTTTTTTTAAATTCTTGAGACTAACAGGAATTGAACCAGTCCGTTCTACGGCACCAAAACGCGTGTGCAATTGTTGCTAGGCGATTTGGTGCCGTAGAACGGACTGGTTCAATTCCCGTTAGTCTCAAGAATTATTTATAAGAGTATGATTCTGACGATACAGTAGAATGTGACACCAATATACTCGTATGTTTGTCTTGTCAGATATTCCATGATATATATTTGTTTCTACAAATTATTCTTGATATAATGTGTTTCTCCTAATTCGAGTCTCATTACTCAAACTTCTTTCTCCTAGTCAAAATAGAGTCTCAACGAGTACTGGACTGTAACATTTTATGTATAGTTTAAAACGTGTCACACGGTAATGACAACCTGTTGAAGATATTACTAGAAAATAAAGTAGAGGGGCGGCGATGGAGATGTACACAAGAGATACAAGTAGGAGGTACATTAGTCGAACAGATTACAGTCTAACCACGGCAAGATAACAAAGATGTTGGTCTATTGAAGGAGCATTCGTTGATGAGACGGTACCTGATGATGATGAAACTTAGACAGTCTACACTTTGTTGGTTAATTCCATTAATTAGAAGGCCAAGATTACTAGCATACATTTAATGTATGTATGTCGGATATGTTGGGCCAAATAGATTATGTATTGTAATATCACAGTCATTAATGGGTTATCTGAAACTGACATCAATAATTAGTTTCCCATGTTAACTCCCCTCTTCCCTCCCACACTCCGTTGTCGACAACTATCAAGAACTTTCTCAGACCTGCTCCCTAGCCCTCATTGTTGATATAATCTAAGACAGCCCCTTTGTCAATAACAACAATGCATTGTTGATATAATCTAAGACAGCCCCTTAGTCACTAACAACAATGCATAGTTGATATAATCTAAGACAGCCCCTTAGTGAACAACAATGCATTGTTGATATAATCTAAGACAGCCCCTTAGTGAACAACAATGCATTGTTGATATAATCTAAGACAGTCCCTTAGTGAACAACAATGCATTGTTGATATAATCTAAGACAGCCCCTTAGTCAATAACAACAATGCATTGTTGATATAATCTAAGACAGCCCCTTAGTGAACAACAATGCATTGTTGATATAATCTAAGACAGCCCCTTAGTGAACAACAATGCATTGTTGATATAATCTAAGACAGCCCCTTAGTGAACAACAATGCATTGTTGATATAATCTAAGACAGCCCCTTAGTGAACAACAATGCATTGTTGATATAATATAAGACAACCCCTCAGTGAACAACAATGCATTCATTTCTTTCGAATATATCCTAAAAAACCATTAGTGGTTTGAAAATCAACACAGAAGACGATGAAGAAGAATATGATGCATTGCTTCCGTCCTCCTGTACTACATACACTGAAATATTGGAGATTTCGAAGAGAGATTTTTAGTTGATTTTATCGAATATGTTTGTCTTCACTCCATTCAATTGATCCACCAATAACACTCTAATATTGTATTCACTTTCAACTATCATTTACCAACGTATGGAATCCTGGTTGATTTTATTTTCATTGATGTCGTGTTTTGAAAATGATCTAACATTCCAAATATATGTTTTAATCAGGCCCGTAGATAAGGGATAATGGTTTAGGATGTTCAAACCCACACCTTAGCAAATTTGAGCATGACTATTAGTATAAGGAAATTAACCACAAGTCGATAAAAACACCTCCCTTAACGATTTCGCACAATAAGTCTTCAAACTTAGGTAAAACCCCCTCCTTAAGGTAGTCATATCTACAGACCTCTGGGATGAACAAACTAAATTGGTATTCTGTAAGCTGTATTGCAGAGAAATATATTTTAGACCTGTATTCTCTTCACTTAAATAATGATCGTAAACTGTTATTGTTCAGTAATAATAAAATTAACTAACATGTCAGAGGATGTCCGATAAAATCGAGCGTGCCACAATAGCAAAACACACAAGCCATCACTAAAATAACAAAGTATTGCTGCTACTTAGTCAACTATCAAATACTGAAGAAAAAAAACAATAAACAAAGGGACACCGACTATCTCAAGTTATCGTGTAAGTGGGACCTTGTTTAAGAAACACACAACAAACAAGAAACACATAGAATTATCTAATAATAATAATAATCCTTAACTAAGTGAAAATTTGAAAAAAATAACAGACAAGGAAAATATAGGTAAAAATAATCAAACTGCCAGAGAATGTCCCACAAAATGGAATATGCAGTAATGTTAATATTGTCCGTATCTTTGTGTTTGCTGTTCTTTATTTTTTTGTTAAATATTTGATAATCATCATCAGGTGCCATGCAGGCTGGCGTAGGCAATCATGGCTCTCCACAGCTCTCTGTCCACAGTAGTATGTATCAAGGTCGTGGTTGATTCCTTGCCGTGTCAGGTTGTCAAACTGTCTAATATTTTCTCACGTTGTCACCCTCTCTCTCTGTTGCCTTCAATTTTGCCTGTTGTGACTATGTTCTCCAAACCTGCCTGTCTTATGAAGTGGCAAAAAAAAATAAAAGAAGATTGCCTTTTTCTTATATTGTTGATTAAGGTCCGTTTCGCATTTGACTCTTTCAACACCTCTACATTAGTTTTTCTGGCAGTCCATGGTATTCTCAGCATTCTTCTGTAGAACCACATCTCTGTTGCCTCTAATTTCCAATTTTCCAGTTTGCTTATTGCCCAAGACTTGCACTGATTACATTAGGAGAAATATTTGATAGCTAGTTAATTAAGTAGCATTACTTGGGTGTAGTATTTGTCATTGTAATGTCATGTAATATTTGATAGCTAGTTAATTAAGTAGCATTACTTGGGTCTAGTATTTGTCATTGTAATGTCATGTAATATTTGATAGCTAGTTAGTTAAGTAGCATTACTTGGGTGTAGTATTTGTCATTGTAATGTCATGTAATATTTGATAGCTAGTTAATTAAGTAGCATTACTTGGGTGTAGTATTTGTCATTGTAATGTCGTGTAATATTTGATAGCTAGTTAATTAAGTAGCATTACTTGGGTGTAGTATTTGTCATTGTAATGTCGTGTAATATTTGATAGCTAGTTAATTAAGTAGCATTACTTGGGTGTAGTATTTGTCATTGTAATGTCGTGTAATATTTGATAAATGCTTTATTTGACATTTGTTCTTGCTAGATCTCATTAACATAAGAATAAAACGCTGTTATTCGCAGAGAGACATACTAACGCAGTGTTTCCCAACATTTTTCTGACTATGCCCCACATACGTTTTTTATAAAATTCTGATGCCCACCTACATAACACAAACATATGTTTTTATATTACAAAATTTAAGTACTTCCTAATTAAAGCCTAATTACAATTGTTCGAACTGCAAGTACAATCAAACTACCCCGCGGTGGGGCATGTACTAATGCATTGCACTTATTGCTATAGTAAAATATCCATATTCCTTCAGTTCAAAGAACAGTGGTTAGAGAAGACACCAGTACTCTCCAGTATGTGCTATGTGACGTTACTATTTATAGTGCTGTGTGATCACAACACTATATATAGCAATCACATGTTGTTGTGATCCAGAGTCATACCCTTTTTGATGTTTGGTCTTTGAGGAATGTCTCTATGCCGACCTCTCTTTATTTTGACGTCTGGTACCAATCTTAATGTTTGTAGTAGCACCTTTATTTTCATAAATTTCACGTGTCAGATTTCAGTCCATTGCTGGCTGTATTAAAGCCATCATGGATTATTGTTGTAGAAACATATTGATGTTTTGTGTCTTCTCCTAGTTACTTGTTTGACTTGAATTCTTTAACGCCAATATAAATGTTTTCTAAGACATTATTTAAAAAAAATTGAATTCAATATTATTATTCTGTGCATTTGTTATTATCTAGTTTTCGCAAGCTTATGTCAATACCGTTATTATATAGCGCATCCATGTTTGTTAAGTGGTTGCATAAACAATTCCTACACAAATCGAGTAGAAATCTCGATGAATCTGGTGTCATTCTGCTGCATAATTAGGAGAAAGTAAACACCTTTTTAATTGCTTTTCTGTTGAGAGGTATATTAAAATTCAAGTCTCAGGACAATAAATTCTTCAATCCATCTTCTTCTTGCCCTTCCTCTGCTTCTTGGTATTTCAGTTATCAAATCGTATGCTCTTGCTGTTGGTCATTGTGAGCTAATACTAATTATCTGACCGCACTATGTCAGTTCACTGAAGAATTTATTCACTAACATATCATATCACATACTAATCATGGTAACATTTCCTGACAAGATCTAATACTTTATCTATATTTATCAACAATCACAATGATTAAATATTATATTACAAAATATGATGTACAAATTGAAGAATGGAATATTTTACTTACACGCAAACTGCTCCAGCAACGTTAGAACATGAAGAAAACCGACATGGCTCAACAAAGCAGTTCACTTTAGGTTTACCCTCACAGTCAATGTCTGACATCATAGAACAATGTCCACAAAATACGATATTGTTTGGTGGTAGAATACAGAAACCATGCGTTATTTATACAAGAAAACACGAACATATCCAGTTAGCAATATTTCTTAACAAAAATGTGTAAACATATTACGTAGTATGTGTGTTTACAGAATTAAACTCCATGCTGATACAGTCTGCACCATGTTAATATGAATAATGATATATATATAAATAATACAGTAAATAAATCATGGAAATTTAATACCTAAAGTCACAGTAGTGTAAGACGATTGTGGAAGGGGTGAGATACATCAGGGAAATTGAAAAAAATATCTATTTTTTAATTGTACAAAAATGTTGGTATCAGATTATAGAGTATGCTTGTATGCAAATTATGCTTGACGAAATTTGAATATAAATAACCCAAATATCGGGGGATGTCCGACAAAAAGAAAGTGCCGCAGTAACCAAACAAATATAGGTAAATGCAAATAAGGTAAATATGTTACTGAAGAAAACTGTCAATATAAAATAATAAAATATAGAAAATAACAATAAAACAAAGAACAAATACAATTGTCAACGTGTCGGTCCAATTGGGACCTTTATAAAGACAACAAAAACATTAAAGGAAACAAAACCATAACGAGTGTAACCAAAATGGCAGAAATAATGATTTCTCTCACCAGAAGATCATCACCTAATGACAAATTCAGCGCAACACAATATCAATAAGTCGATATTGATGCGTTCAATATGTATAAATTTTGAAATACTAAAAGATGAAATATATCTATACTACAGATATCCTTTACACAAGATATCGTTCTTATATCTATGTATTGATTATGTTAGATATATACATGTGTGTGTGTGTGTTCCTAGTATACTTGTATTTATATGTGTGTTTGTATATATATATTGTTATACTTATGCATGTGTATACATTTATATATCCACATTTGTGTGTGTATATATATATATACTGTTATATATATATGTTGTGTGTGCAGTTACATACATGTATGTGTCTGCATTCCAATGTATGCTGTGATATCAGTATATACATTTATATATGTCTAGATATTTGTATGTATATGTGCTTATGATTATAATTATGATTATAGGTATCTATGATTATCAAATAGAATGTATACATATTTGTTTAGTTCGTGATTGTATTTGGATGTGTATATATTTAGAAAATATTATATACACATTTTATCTATCCTATACTGTCAAATGATATTTTTCTTTACACATTTCTATGTTCCCTGTATCTATTTGTAGCCCCTCCCCCCCCCCCCCGCTCCTGCGTACACTATCTTTCGCTATCATTTCCACTTTATCTCCCGTCCTTGGCAATGCTATTTGGTGGTCCCCTTTCTTTAGTTTTGCATCTTTGATCTTTTAGTATTTCATAATTTATACATATTGAACGCATCAATATGCACTTATTAATATTGTGTTGTGCTGGATTTGTCACTGGGTGATGATTTTCTGGTGAGAGAAATCATTCTCCCAACCATTTTGGTTAAATTCGTTATGGTTTTGTTTTCTTAACTGTCTATGTTGTCTTGATAAAGGTCCCAATTGGACCGACACGTTGACAATTGTATTTGTTCTTTGTTTTATTGTTATTTCCTATATTTTATTATTTATATTGACAGTTTTCTTCAGCAAACTATTTACATTATTTGCATTTACCTTTAAAGAAATTTGGTCGTAGCGGTTATAGTTTTTGAGATATAGCCTTTTGAAATATGTGGGGGTGTGTCACTTATTTTTAAGAAATATTGCAAAAATGTTCAGTATGTTTTAGAAAAACAGTGAACAGTTCATATGAATATTAAATCAATGAATATCTCCCTATGTAATTGTGGCAAATAGCCTCGTTTTGAATTTGAAAATATTGCTTTCACAAATGTCAAGTTTAGATATCAATTTATAATCAAGTTATATATTTAAAATGTCGGGTAAAAAATAGTTCTCAGTGCTGCAGAAATATTGATGAGGCCTTAAACAATATGATATGGCAGATCTGCCCAAAGGGCATTTACACTATGGGTTGACTGCTGTTAATATTGCTGTTGGCATTGTAACCTTAGTTTTTAGTGATGGATCACAAGCTTTGTAAGCTCCTCTTAGGCTGTTGGAAATGGCATGCGGAAAATTCACGCTGGATTACTTCGCAAGAACTGATTCTAAGAGACTGTTAAATGCACAAAATATGGTTTCCGAGGCAACCCTAGAAGTCAGAAGAGCCATGAGAAGGAGGAGATTGGATCTAGATGAAGCACACGTTAAAGATGTAGGAATATATATCTTGGAGGGGCTTATTAGGAAAAGGCATTATATTTTTAATGTGTAAATTTTCTTATGGTTCGTTCGCAAACTTGTAATGTAATTGTCACTTCTGCGCTCATAACTTTTTCAAATATTAACCAATATTGATGAAATTGTGCATGCATGTTGCCTGCATAGTTCAATATAACACATACTATGAACTTTACTATCTCTGTATATTAACAATTGTTACAATCATTCAACTTTGGAAAATGTTCACCAAAATATGGGTGAACTTTGAACCAGTCTGTATGAAAGGTTTGAAAATAGATTCTAATATCCGTAGTATGTGCGACAGATATTCCATTTGTATGCATACATTTTTAAATAACTCATCTGTGCTTAATATCTTCTCAAAACTTTTACAGAACTGACCTTATCATTTCGATCATGAAAATTTTCACATTTTTGTTCAAGACCAAATCATTTCCATTTACTTTTCTACAGAAAGAAACATTTAACCTTATAATTATAGTGTATCCATACATGTATCTACTGGGAAATTTTCAGCCATGTAACTTTAACCGTGTTTTAAATATGTTATTTTTTGTGTAACCCTACCGTCTCCTAGGTGTTCCTCCCTAAGCTCACACTAGCTGGAATATAATATATAATGTCACAGTAGTGTAAGGGTATTGTTAAGCCTCACATGAGCTGGAATTTAGAATTCGGAAATGAGATGGTCAGTTTACTTTCACACTTAATTATTATATTTCGTAATTCAACTAGTCGTGAGTCCATGTTTAGCTCTAGTAAGTGCAGATTGCCTGTACAACATATTATACAGACGGAATAAGATTACATTAAGGGATGTGACTAAAGCTGGAATCGGTTTCTTAGTTGTACTAGCTTGTTCTGCAATATTTTCGCCATTATGAGTTATTTTTCTAATTACTGTTTCACATTGTGATGAAACGATGCAGGCCACTTCTCATCGGTCAAGGTAACATACACAGTTACTTTGTAATAAATAACGGTAGTGTCTCCATTCTTGTTCATACAACACATCAATAATTTATAAATATCTTATTCGTTTCTGCGTTACATATTAATATGAATATATTTATATATATATATATATAAATTATAGTATTATGTAAACTGCCCATCAGATAGAAGCTAATAGTTATTCTGCGACCTTGTGTTGCCCCTCACATATGATGTCCTGTCTTGAAATGTGAGCATAGACTAGCAACACTATCATCTTAATGACTACTAATGATTTTTGGTTGTGCCGGCAGCCATTTCCCCATACGGAGAAACCTAAAGGATATGTTATGATATATTCATTCCAATACTTTGTCAGGAGCAACTGGCTTCTGTCATCCTCGAAGGAGAAATATCTGACTGGTTTGAGATCCAAAATTATTCAGACAAGGATGCAACCTCGTCATTAACTATGGCAACATTGCTCCACTTGCATGTCATTAACTATGGCAACATTGCTCCACTTGCATGTCATTAACTATGACAACATTGCTCCACTTGCATGTCATTAACTATGGCAACATTGCTCCACTTGCATGTCATTAACTATGGCAACATTGCTCCACTTGCATGTCATTAACATCTGTTCACCATATACACAGAAATCATCATGCAAAATCTACCAGAAGAACCACATTATGAACTTTATTTTCTTAATATAGGAAGACATACGGTTCCAGGAATTAGGTTGGCAGCTGATACCAACCGAATATCAAGAAGCTCCAGATGTTCAGAACACATGATGATGACATTTAAACATAATATCGATATGCTAAATATTGACTGCAATACAAAGAAGACAAAAATAATGCATATCAACAGTAATAAATGAACTCACATAAACAGACTCATTGATAAAGATCAACTGGAAAATTTCAGCAACGTCCGATATCTTCGGTGAACCAGATAACCGCATGAAAGATCAGAAAGAGTTTAGTAATGACCCTGAGAAAATATCGCAGATGAAAATTCTAAGGCAAATAACCAACAGAAAAACAGAGATATAACAACAACTAAAACGCTTCATTGTTTAAGTGGCTATACTATATTGGGTATGTGAGACAATGACATCCGACATGGAAACTAAAATATCCGCCTTTTGTTAGTAAATGCTATATTTCGAAATCATATCATATTTTTCATTTGTCAGAAACTGTACGACATACAAGAGGACTGACTTCTCAAAACTAACCAAAAAAAAAAAAAGGAAACTAACGTATTTTGGACATTTAAAAATAAGCAATGCTTTAGAGAGATTAATTATGAAGGGGAAAGTCCCAGGGAAGAAATCTAAAGGAACTACACGATGACAGACACAGGATAGCAAGACGACAATATGCACAGAATATCAAGATATTGTGTTCATAACACTGGTAGATTCTGGACACCGAGATGAAACCGAGAGGATTACAGAGTGGCAGTGAGTAGAACGACTGCAAATGACACATCACATATACATATACAATATATGCTCAATCTGGATATGTATAAGTGAATGACGCAAATATCGCAGACAATGTGTGTATAATAATACAACACGAAACCAAGGGGACTTGCTTGAATGGAGAAACATTTTGAAAATGGGGAGCCGCAGATCAATCCATAGAACAACTGAAGAAAATGACATTAATGAGATGCAAGTGGAGCACTGTTGCATAGTTAATGACATGCAAGTGGAGCAGTGTTGCCATAATTAATGACATGCAAGTGGAGCAATGTTGCCATAGTTAATGACGAGGCTGCATCCGTGTCTGAATCAGTTTGGATATAAAGGAGCCTTCAAAATGTTTTGTTCGAGAACCACTGTATTAGTGACAACCCGAAGAACAATGCAAATTTAAACGAAAACGTTTCATTGTATCTTTTATAGTATTATGCAGCATAAACTATTTTATCGCATGTTATACAAATGTACTGCGAGTTTTCCAGTAAGGCCACGTTAGTTGTACATTTGCTTGACACACATGATTTCGGCATGATCACTTTGTATATGTTTACTCACCTTCGTATCTGGTGTCCCAGTCAACACAGCTTACTCCTGCCACGAAGACAACAGCCAAAAGTACAGCTAAAACCTTCATCTTGGGATGATCTTGAAAATCCAACAGACACAGTAACTGGTCCAAGAATCCCGTCTTTTATATGCTACACTTCGTCCAGATGTTAGAATACAGCCAACTAGTTATGAAATACAATACATTAAATCAGCCAGTGTCCGCAAATCAAATAGCAGCTGCTACACTTTATATTTACATTTTTGTTACTACCATATCAATAATTGTAATCAATATATTCCGACACGCTATTCGAACGCAGGTAATTGAAATTAGACATCCATGTGCGTCAGACATGCTGTTAATTTGTGTACTTAATTTACGATAAATGGGACTATATCTGATAACATGTAATAGTTACTCAAACTGTATAGAGAAAAAAATATACTTACTGCGTAAAACTCAAATCCAATAGGTTAAGTTAGGAACAGGGTAATGAAGATACATATTCACATCCACAAGTACACGTTTCGACCAAATGGCTTTTATCAAGTTAGTTAGTTAGTCGTCGGATCATTATCACTGCAAACTGGACACTTCCATAGTTTCCCGACTCTCCCTGAGTGTATCCACCATTACCCGTCTACTGACAGTACCGGTCATATGCTGGTTGAGCATCATTCTTCTGCGCCCTCCAAAATGTCCACTTCTACCAATACCGGTCATGCTACTCGTAGTAACCGCAAAGGTCCCACTCGCCTCCCTGATCGTTTTACCTGCGCACTGGGTTGTGAAGGCATGAGCGCTGCGAACACGTCTAATCACATATCAAGATGAGCCTTTATCAAGACACCATACACAATAGACAACGACAAGTAAAAACGAAACTATAGACTTTCACATCACCGAATTGACTGTAACCTGGAGATGCACCGGAAGAGTCGTATGTAGGTCAGAGGTGAAACAAAACGGGGTAAAGAATATACAAAACATAGCTACACACATTTTAGTAAAATACAAAAATGAGTAAACATATACAAAGTTATACTGCCAATATCATATGTGCTGAGTCAATAGACACATATAATGTAGCTCTGCTCTCATTTCGCATGTGCGCAGATGTGGTTTGTATATTTCTTGTCCATGTTGTTTCATCTCTGAGCTAGTTACAATTCTTCCGATCATGTTCTACATTACATGCAACATGGCTATGTGGGCGTCTATAGTGTATTTCTTACTTGTTGTTTTCTGTTGTGTATGTAGTCTTGATAGAGGCCTTTTGGTCGAAATGTAATTTTTTATGTGTGATTATGCGTGTCTCCAGTAATTATCATAACGGCATACTAGTGTATGGTAAGGGTCAATACTAAAACAGAATGTACTCATTGGTTACGTCGTGTGCTTACAATTTAAATAGTTTGTGCCGTAGATCAGACTGTGATCGTCGATATTGTAACACGTCTGGTATTGGCAATCATACTTCTAAAATGATATTATTTGACTTTTCCCATGATATTCATCAGCTGTAGATACAACGTATACTCAAATATACCAATGAAACACGCGGAAATATTCAATTACCTTACCTCTGAAGGATGATCGCCAATAAGCAAGTACTACAGTATATTTGATGACAGACTCGAGCAGTTTGTTCTAAACGCAAAACATGCGTGACACACTGTTATTGACTTCTTATACCTTCACGATCTTCTTTTTTATGTCGTCAACGATAATTGAATAATAATAAGGCCCTTGTCGGTTAGAAACTAGCCTCACAACATGTGGGGCATTCCCATAAGTGCTCCGCCCTCTGTTCCAGCAGCCATTCGACTCGATGGTGATTCGAGTATAATGCTTCCGAAACAGACGTCGACATCAGGGCACACCTCTGGCCCTTGCGACAGGTTTCTTTGTTGCTCTGCTCACCCACGCCGTAACTAGCTCAAGCACAACGTCGGCCTGTCAGAACAACATGGTAACTGTTATCGAAGGTTACGACTACGGGATTGTATAGATGATGTGCTATGAAGCTTCTATAAGAAGATAACCTCAATATAAAGACATGTCATCTACTAAGGTTTTCTGTTGCATGGTTGGTTTGTCTAGTGAGCCATTGGTGAGACTCACTGACGCAACCGCATGCACTGCCCTCTAACTATAAACGGGTACTAATGTCCTCTAATTATAAACTGCTACTAATGTCCTCTAACTTTGAAACTGCTACTAATGTCCTCTAACAATAAACTGATACTAATGTCCTCTAATTATAAACTGCTACTAATGTCCTCTAACTTTGAAACTGCTACTAACGTCCTCTAACTATAAACTGCTACTAACATCCTCTCTAACTAAAACCCGGTACTAATGTCATCTAACTATAAACTTTTACTAATGTCATCCAACTATAAACTTGTACTAATGTCATCTAACTATAAACGGGCACTAATGACCTCCAACTATACACCGACACTAGAGCCCTCCAATTATAATCTTCTACTAATACCCCCACCTCACTATAAACATGTACTAACATCCCCACCCCCAACTATAAACCTGTACTAACGCCCTCTAACTTTAAGCCGGTACTAATGACATTTTATTATAAGTCGGTACAACTGGTATATTCGCAGCTGCGGTAACAGCGTGTCATATAACTTGTAGTCTATTATGTTTTTGTTTTTTTACTTTTCTATTTTATTTTTTTTTAGCTTTAGGTGGACTTGGTACTAAGGCATGGCTCACAACGACTGAGGTTGGGGTTTCGGTTACCCAACCGGACATATCTGGTACATGCTGTTTAGAACTGTAGAGACTTCAAGATCGGCGTCGCCTGGTTGCGTGGACTCGTTCATGGGCCAGGTGTGGTGTCAGATCTAGCCTCAATTCCTTGAGCACATCTAACATCTGTTTCTGCTTCTCCAGCAGTGACAAGTGCTGAATGTGAAATGGTTCTGTGTTCTTCGTACATGACACAATTGAATTTGTGCATTTGGGCTTGGGTTTGACTCTTCTTCGTCTTCTTTTTGGATATAATGAAGTCTTTGTAGCCGTTTCACAGGCTATGCGTTGCAATTTGCGGAGAAGAGTTACAGCTGGATTTATGTACATATCCATTGAGGAATCATCATCATACGGATGTGGATTGAACTCCCGACACGCCGTCTTATCTTGAATCTCTTTCAATGAAATCACTTGTGGTTTGGGTAATCTAGTCTTGCCCGCTGGTGGAATGACTACTGTCTCAATCTGACGTAACGAAAGACTTTTCTTGTGATGTGAGAGATATATGTGTATCCACATATATACCTTGTCAGTACAAGTGTCCAAGTAAATCTCCAAATATCCATGGTTGCAATACCCCCCCCCCCCAGTTCGCACACAATCACAAAATGTAGTTTTAAACCGTGACCAATCTCCAGTACAAAACCCACCAATAGTAATGACGTAGTGCACACATTTTTTTGTACTTACGATCACCAACAGACTATTGGACTATGAGATATATAAGTTGGTTAGTTAGTTCATCGTCTGATCATCATTGATGCAAACTGGTCACTTCCATAGTTGCTCCGATATCTTCCTGAGTGTATCCGCCACTATACTTCTGTTGAATGTACCAGACATATGCTGGTTGACCATCATTCTTTTGTGCCCTCCAAAATGTTCACTTCTAGCAACACCTGCATTTCAATCCCTGATATTTTTATTCGTGGCCATTGACAAGGAACCATCATCCACACTAGTCTTACTCTCGCGCGCAATATTTCTTGCGGTGTTCAAACCGGCAACTCGATCCGTTGTCCCATCACCCTGTGCCACAATCGCGCATGACGCTATTAATCTGTTTTTTAATTGCTTCAAACACCTACATATTCCGGCATAAAAGTAAATTAACTACTTTCAACCTTCCCTTTCTCACGGCATCAATATAATGTTCGCGAACATGACCCTCTTCTGACGTCCTAATCATATGCAGAGTCACTCAAGATGCACACCCGTGGTAAGCTCTATGTGTCTGCTCATTAAAATACTATGGACACCATCATAATTTCTATAGTCATGCTACTCATAGTCATAGTAAATGCCCCACACTCCTTACTGATCGTTTTATCTGCGCACTGAGATGTGAAGGAGCTAGCACTGTGAACATGTCTAATCACAGATCCATCAGTGTATATAATAACATCCCATTTTAAGCATTCTCACTGACCAAAGCCTGAATATCCTGCTCCATAAACGTGGGACACCATTCTCTGAATTCCTTGCTAAGTTTTATTACTACACTCAAATAAGTTTCGAAATCTGTGGGTAGACATATCCAATCCGCACCCGCTACCGCATCTTGCAATCTGAACACGCTTTGTATGGCATCATCATCACGTCCCATCCATGACTTCCCTCTCTTAAGTCTGCAACCTTTAACTTTCTATAGTTCGGAATGCAATGATTGTTCCTTATCTGCATGTAGTTGAAGGTGTGTACAGAATTTCAGGTAATGAGAAATGTGAAATACGACACAATAATAAATAAGAATACGACACAATAAGAAATGTGAAATACGACACAATAATAAATGTGAATACGACACAATAAGAAATGTGAAATACGACACAATACATCAAGAAATCAGACCCGTAAACACCGAAGGTCTACATATTTCAGAAATTAGGTATGCAGACGACACGATTCTGTTAACATCACATGAGAAAGACTTACAGAAAATAATAACGAACAACATTACCTGTTTCTAAATATGAAAAAGACAAAAATAATGACAAGCGACAAAGTGAAAACATGACCTATAAATTAATATTGATAAATGCTCAGAAGAAGTTACAAATTTCCAATGTTTATGGGCTAACATAAACAATGCAGGAGACTGTGCAGTTGAGATCAGGAGAGTCGCAATAGCGCTTTCCAAACTAAAATAACTGACAAAACTATGGCACGAAGCAAACACGGGAACTAAAGTATGTTTGTTATGTACAAGTGTGTTCCACGTTGCGACCTACATCAGCGAAACATGGACAATAAACACAACTTCAGCAAAGAGAATAGAAGCTTTCAAAATGCTATAGAAGAGTCCTGAAAATACCATGGACAGCAAGGAAGACCAACCTAGACATGATACGAAAAATCTACTCCCAAGAAGGCCGGCTTTTAATCATTATATTAAGAAGGAGGTTTGGTTTCTTCGGCCAAATGAAGCTACACGATGGTATGGAAAGAGTATTGTTTAAGGGATCAATATGGAAGGAATACGTCACATGACAACAACAAAGAATTGGAAGTGTCAGCCATTGTATAATTGCAGATATGTTCCGAGTGAGATTTTGGCATATATTGACATGTACCGTGTGTAATATTGACATGTACCGTGTGTAATATTGACATGTAACGTGTACAATATTGACATGTAAAGTGTACAATATTGACATGTAAAGTGTACAATATTGACATGTACCGTGTGTAATATTGACATGTAAAGTGTACAATATTGACATGTAACGTGTGTAATATTGACGTGTAACGTGTACAATATTGACATGTACCGTGTGTAATATTGACATGTAAAGTGTACAATATTGACATGTAACGTGTGTAATATTGACATGTAAAGTGTACAATATTGACATGTAACGTGTGTAATATTGACGTGTAACGTGTACAATATTGACATGTAACGTGTGTAATATTGACATGTAAAGTGTACAATATTGACATGTAACGTGTGTAATATTGACATGTAAAGTGTACAATATTGACATGTAAAGTGTACAATATTGACGTGTAAAGTGTACAATATTGACATGTAACGTGTACAATATTGACATGTAACGTGTACAATATTGACATGTACCGTGTGTAATATTGACATGTAAAGTGTACAATATTGACATGTAAAGTGTACAATATTGATGATTCTTTATTACAAACCAACATCATTGCAAACGTCCATTTCTAAATGTGATCGTCTGATTTCCTTTCTACCTTAAAACTCTTTCCGGACCAATCACCACTATACTGGCTCTATAGCATGGGTCTACAGGACCTTTCGCCACTTTACTGGCTTTGATTTGATTTGTGATTACTTCACAAGGCTAACTGTAACCTTGTGAAGCAATCAAATATCATCAATGTACTTATATATTCATATTCTGTATGCATTCCTCTTTCCAATGATGTATTACACATACAATATTTAGCAATATCAGTGTATTACACATAAAATATTTAGCAATATCAGTATGTCAAGTGATACAATAAAATAACACATTAAGGAAATTTTATAAAATTAATATGGTCCAAAACTAAAAATAATCACGAACAAATACTCATGAATGTAATTCAGGTATATTTAGTAGCCCTACGTCATACCAATGCCATCATAGCCTCATTTCGAATCTACTATAATCTGTTCACTTATGATTGTAATAGTGTCAGCAGACTGAATTCATAATCTATAACAAATAACACTAGTGTCAGGAGACTGAAATCATAATCTATAACAAATAAAAAATAACACTAGTAGTTGCAGCAGCACAAGAAATGTTTATGATGGTGATTTGACGACTAAATAACTAATTAATGAACTAACAAGAAGTGGAAATAATGGTGACTTTATGACTAAATAACAAACTAATGAACTAACAAGAAGTAGAAATAATGGTGACTTGATGACTAAATAACTAATTAATGAACTAACAAGAAGTGGAAATAATGGTGACTTGATGACTAAATAACTAACTACTGCACTAACAAGAACTGTTTATGATGGTGGCTTGATGACTAAATAACAAACTATTGAACTAACAAGAAGTGGTGATGATGGTGACTTGATTACTAAATAACAAACTAATGAACTAACAAGAAGTGGGGATGATGGTTACTTGATGACTAAATAACTAACTAATGAGCTAACAAGTTAGAAGTGGGGATGATGATGTTGATTTGACGACTAATTAATGTCTTGTCTAGTTATAAACATGTGTGCCGACAGGCGTCATGCGATTCGAAGTCTTATTTCTTGTGATAACTGTGCTGCTGCTGCTGACATAGTGCAGCCTTCATATTCTAGTATTTCTCTGATGTCATCTATTCATCGCCGTCTTGGTCTTTCCCAGTTTATTTTTAACAGATGATCTTTTATTGAAGGTTATCGATGGAATGCTTTCTAGTTCTGTTCTGATTAAATGGCCGACCATTTTATCTTTTGTGTGCATATATATTCTTTGCACGATATTGTGTTCGCCATATTTCTTATAGTGCCATTTTTTTCTTCTATCTCTTGTTGTTACCTCTAGTACTGTTCTCATGCACTTCATTTCGTATACAGCGTGTTTGTTCTAGTTTCTCTGTCAGGATCCAGGTCTGGCATTTGGTAGCAATGTCGGCATGAACACTGTGTTTGTTAACGTTCATTTGGAGATAATGTCAATGTTCTGATGTTTCAGCAGTTTTCTTGATTTATATAAAATTGCGTTTGCTTTTGGCATCTTATCTCTATTTCTCTATATATTCTCCCGTCTACCGAGAACACGCTGCCTTCAACGTAAGACTTAAAACTCCATTACTTGGTTGAGTTTTGTGGCGTCTATGTATATTTAGACAACAGATCAAGTGGTTTGCACATATCAGCAGAATACCACCAGACAGCATACCGCAGCAAGCTATGCTACACAGATGAGGTGAAGGCAGTCCTAGAGACCGACCTGGAACACGATGAACCACCGAAATAAAAGAGGCGACAAATTCCACAATATACTCAGCACACATGAGGGCCATCTCCAGAGAACTCTTCTACCCCCGACGCTGAAAGGCAATAAAGGATTTAGCGAATAGATAGATAGATAATCTATATTTTTATTAGCGATTGATTTCTGCATATCTTCAGTGTTTCTGATTTTCCCTTGTTGATTCTCATTTTGTTGATTTCGCAATGAGTATTTAATGCGTTTAGGTGTTTCTGCAGCTCAGATATATCATTGTATATCAACACCTTGACGTCTGCGAATATCAATTCGTTAATGATGTCTATGATTAATTAATTAACTAACAAAAAGTGACTATAATGATGATTTGAAAACTAACTAATTAACTAACAAAATGTATCTATGATTTCACGACAAACTAACTAATGAAAAAAAATAGATATATATAATATGATGATCTGAAGATTAACTAACAAAATATGGATATAATATGAATTTTATAACTAACTATTACACTGACAAAAATTGACTATGATGATGATTTGACACTAACTAATGAAATAACAAAAAGTGATCATAATGATGACTTGGCGGCTAACTAATACACTAACAAAAGGAAGCTATTACGATGATTTGATCACTATTTAATGAATTTGTTTACAAAATTGACTATAATGATGATTTTACGACTAAGTAATGAATTAACACAAAGTGGCCTTGATGATGAATTATCGAGTAACTATTACACCAAGAATAATTTGATACTATGATTATTTCATAACTACCTAATGAACTAAAAAAAAATGACGATGATGACTTGACAAATTAACTAACAAAAATAGCAATATGATGTTTTGACGATTAACTAATGAACTCACACAAGATTATGATGTTAATTTGATTACTAGCTAATTAATGAACTCACAAAATATGACTTTCGTAATGATTTGACGACTAACTAACTGATGAACTAACAAAAAGTAGATATGATGATGATTTGATGACTAACTAATGAACTAACACAAATTGGATATGAAGATGGTTTTATGACTAAAAATTAAACTATCAAAGTGTGAATATGAAGATTATTGGAAGACTATGTAATGAACTCCAAAAAAAGTGAATATGATGATGTTTTGAGTACTGACTAATTAATGAACTAACAAAAGTGGATATGATGAAGTGAGGACTAAATAATGAACCAACAAAATGTGGATGTGGTGATGATTTGAGGAATAAGTAAT
This sequence comes from Meghimatium bilineatum, assembly GCA_034231615.1. Lineage (NCBI taxonomy): Eukaryota > Metazoa > Mollusca > Gastropoda > Stylommatophora > Philomycidae > Meghimatium > Meghimatium bilineatum. The sequence continues at coordinate 190,687 of CM067318.1, read as the reverse complement.
GAAATAACAAAAATTGACTATGATGATGCTTTGACAGGTAACTAACTAGTGAGCTAACAAAATGTAGCTATATGATGATTTGACGATTAACTAATCAACTCACGCAAGCATATGTTGATGTTTTGATGACTAACTAATTAATAAGCTTACAAAAGATGACTGATAACGTTGTGACGACTAACTAACTAATGAACTAACAAAATGTAACTATATGATAATTTGATTACTAACTAACTACCACGAAGTAGAGACAATAAACTACATAAGAGGATGGAGCAAACAATGCATTATTATTTGGCATACTGGACCAACACGAATCGTAAAACTATTTTTTATAATAGGCACCATATTACTTTTAAATGCTAGGATAATGGGTGGGACAATTGTAAAATTATAAATCGGTTGGTTAGTAAGAGACAGCACACGGTATAATACACTTTTACATCTCACAAAACATACAAAAATCACACGAAAATAACAGCTAACAGTGCACAGTATAGACTTGCCTATATCACAGAAAGCAATGTACATTCACAAACATACTAAATCACATGAACGAAATATAGTTTTCACAAGAGACGAGATCAAACGATATTATATTGTTATAGTTCAGACAACAGACAAAATTACATAAAAGTGTATAACTAATACGTCATAAAATAGATTAAAACACAACATATAATTACCAACTCTCTCTCTCTCTTTCTCTCTCTCTCTCTCACACACACACACACACATACACATACACATACACACACACACACACACACAAGAATCATACCTACGTATAATTAGCATCTCTTACAACATTCAGAATCGACGTTTCGCCAATAGACCCTTTTAAATAATATTTAAAAAACAACAACAAACAATATAAAACAAACGGAGGGAAAACGATGAAAACAAAACTGAAATTTATACATTCGACTTCTGGTGACAGTCACTATGTGTGTTTATAATCAGGGGAATGATGTATTTCACAACTGGTATTTACAGAGCGTATTATGCGGAGACACATAAGACGGGTATTCTTGTCCGTGAGCATTTGGTAATATATGGGTGTGTCATGCCTCCATGGGACTGTCTGACGCTGTATATTTGAGCTGTCAGAGTTATTTGTTGATGTTTCTAAAAATCTGTGAGTTTGCCATGTCCCATGTGACTGACAGGCGCAGCGTATTTGAGCTGTGAGAGTTCTGTGATGGCATGCTGTGTGGTTGTGTTGGTCAAAAAATGAAAATGCTTTTACTGAGAAACACCGGAAGGTAATTCTTTTAAACACGCAGTAGGATAATACTTGCACAGACATTCAAATTGTAAACATGTAGTAGGCTAATTCTTCTACAGACATTCAAATTGTAAACACGTAGTAGGCTAATTCTTCTACAGACATTCAAATTGTAAACACGTAGTAGGCTAATTCTTCTACAGACATTCAAATTGTAAACACGTAGTAGGCTAATTCTTCTACAGACATTCAAATTGTAAACAAGTAGTAGGCTAATTCTTCTACAGACATTCAAATTGTAAACATGTAGTAGGCTAATTCTTCTACAGACATTCAAATTGTAAACATGTAGTAGGCTAATTGTTCTACGGACATTCAAATTGTACAGAAATTGACGAGAATGGTGGACATGGACCTTCTTTTTATCTGTCGGCAAAACCTAACAATAATCAATTCGTACAAGATGGCCATACCGGTCACCCCTTCCTGATTTTGGCACTGTTACTTAAGCTCCTAAATGAAACAATTCCGTATTTCCTACCCTTTAGGTAATCAAAATGTAAACAGTAGACATAATACTGTCTAGAACTCGATGCACGCACGCGTTTCGAAACAAGCACTTGCACGATTCAGTGCGGGACTGCGATGGTGCTAGTATCCAACAGTACTGTAATGCGTTCATCAATAGTTGAACACCGGCGTATAGGAGTTCAATTAACAATGGTCACTAGGCCAAAAGGCCTCAAAGACTAGCGTCGTAGAACGTTAAAGAGTACGGTGAGACATTATGGCCTGGTAGATTACTGCACTTGGACACACTATTAGTTGTTTTCACTTGTCTTGCACCGAGAGCACATGTGCAGGGGCGAGAGTGTGCAGTTGACGACATTGTGCAACTCACTCTCATTTTAATCCAATTTTCATTGTGCAACTCACTCTCATTTTAATCCAATTTTCATTGCGCAACTCACTCTAATTTTAATCCAATTTTCATTGTGCAACTCACTCTAATTTTAATCCAATTTTCATTGTGCAACTCACTCTCATTTTAATCCAATTTTCATTGCGCAACTCACTCTCATTTTAATCCAATTTTAATTGCGCAACTCACTCTCATTTTAATCCAATTTTCATTGCGCAACTCATGGTTTTCAGAATCACCTCATTAATTCCTACTTATTCATCACATTTGTATTGTTATTCATGACATGCTCATCTTCGCCTGCGAACGAGGAGCAACATCATCAGTTGAACACCAATATTATCTATTATCTCAGTAATTACTAAACGTAGGGACTTCATATTTTGCCTGAGTATATTATTTCATAACCACGTTAAAGATTTATGATTGAAAAGATTGAAAATCTTCATAACCAAGTTATAGATTTATGATTGAAGTGATTGAAAAATTTCATAACCAAGTTATAGATTTATGATTTAAAGATTGATGTTTAAAGTGTATGATCAGAACTGAACTAGTCACTCTGCTCAACAACGCGCATAGTATTACATGGATCAAATGTCCATGTCATATTTAGGTCAAATGAAATGAAAGGGCCGATGCGTTACTTGGTAAAGCTTTGGTGAACAGCACCGAGATAAAAATAAACATTATTGGAGTAGAGTACTCGCGGATACCCTACCAGAAGACGAGGAGGAAGTCGAAGTAGACAATTTACATATTCAGAGAATGATAGAAATGGGAGTGACTAGAGGCGATTGGAGAAAGTGCTCCCTACTTCTCCGGAAAGATCAGATGACGCATAATCAACAACTGACAGAGACACTGAGTGTATACACTTTAAGATGGCTGACGGAGCAGCAAGCAGAGCATATATGGGAGTGCCTCCAGTGATGTGACTCTTGTTCATAATCAAGAAGACTAGAGATTGACGCTTAGATTATCAACAAGCAAGATTTGAGATTGAAGTTTAGACTGTCGATAACAAGCCTTGGAATTGAAGTTTAGACTGATTGAAGTTTAGACTAATAACAGCAATACTTGAGATTGAAGTTTACATTATCAACAAACAAGACTTATATAGGTAAAGCTGCATGTACATTTTACTATATTTGGAGATTGTGGTGACCAGATTGCCAGAATCATAACTTCCAGTAATCGTGATGGTTGTAACTGCGATATAACTAAATTTTACTTAACTTCGACGTTTGAAAGTAGCGTACCAAACCATCATATTTACATTGTATTTAGCCAAATTTAAATAAAATCAAACACGGCTTTGAGGGAAAGGGGTGAGGGTGGGAAGATTGTTTGTGAAGCAAAGCAAAAAAATATTTTCCACGACGGGGCTATGGGTCGAAAATTTTGGGGAACACTGCATCCGAGTGAGTACAAAAGAGAAAATAAGTTAGATGCCTAACCACAATACAAAAAATGCACTTTGAAAACGTGTTGAAATAAATGTCACAATTTACATTTATAGCTTCATTTCATATATTCCAGCCAGACAGAATTTTGAGAGCAGAAACGTTGCTGTGGCCATAGGACCATTCCTAGAAGTATTCGCTTCTACAGATTATGTAATTACGCAGCAGATACACATTCTTACCTCCTCAGCTAGTCAAAACTCAGGTATCATGGATCCTGTCAAGGTAGTCTCTATTCTACCTGAACCCAGGTGAGTGACACGTCTTATAAACTCATACTTAGAACGGGACTTCGCCGAACTTTTTCAGATAGAGCGATAGAATATGATTAAGACTTATATTTGGCTTTCGTAGACCAAGAGAAACCTTTTGACAGATTGGATAGAACACAACTATGGATAACACTACAGACATATGGAGTTCCTCAACATCTAATAAACCTATGTCAGAGCATATTCGTCAATGGTCAATTCTCAGTAAGAACAAGCGCAGGTAAATTCGATAAATTTCAAATTCACTTGGGTGTCAGACAGGGATGTGTACTATCACCCTACTGCTCATAACATACATAGACCACATCTGTAAAGTAGCAAAGACAACGGAAGAAAACAATCTGAAGGATAACTTAAGCGAATTACTATTGGCAAATGACCAATCACTAGTGGCATCATCAAAAGAACTACAAAGACAAATAGATAGATTATATCAAACATGTCATACCTTTAACAAGAAGATAAATATAGAAATGACCGAAGTAATGAAGATAGGAAGAACAGAAAGAAACACCACTCTATATATATATATATATATATATATATATATATATATATATATATATATATATATATATATATATATATATATATATATATATATATATATATATATATATATATATATATTGAAAACAACAAACTTAACTAAGGGACAGGATTCACATACCTAGCAGTAATGTAACAACAAACGGCAAGAGCAGCAAAGAAGTACACGATAGATGTAGTAAAGCATAACAAGCCCTAGGGCAAATGACACCAATCTTCAGAAACAAATACGTAGATTTAAACACCAAAATAACACTATTTAAAGAGAGTATTATGCCAACGCTGTGCTACCAATGTCAAAATGGGCAATGATAGCGCAGGACAAACGTAAGCTTCTGACAGCTGAAATGGCGTGCTTACGCAGAATCCTAGGAATATCGTTGCGTTAAGAAATGGTGAGGAATGAGGACATCCGCACAAAAAACCGACACCACCCCAATCTTAGAATACATCAAGAGACAACAGATCAAATGGTTTGCACACATCGGCAGACTACCATCAGACAGCATACCACAGAAAGCTATGCTACACAAATATAGCGAAGGCAGACCTAGAGTCCTACCACGAAAACGATGGACCACTGAAATGAAAGAGGCGACAAATACCACAATATACTCAGCACATATGATGGCCGTCTCCAAAACATCTTCTACCCCTGACGCCGACAGGCAACAAAGGGTTTCAGCGAATAGAAATAGAGTATACGTCTGTGTAGTTGCATAGACAATTTGGAGAACACAAAAACAAAACTCGCTCTGTTATAATATGAGAACACAAAAACAAAACTCGCTCTGTTATAATATGAGAACACAAAAACAAAACTCGCTCTGTTATAATATGAGAACACAAAAACAAAACTCGCTCTGTTATAATATGAGAACACAAAAACAAAACTCGCTCTGTTATAATATGAGAACACAAAAACAAAACTCGCTCTGTTATAATATGAGAACACAAAAACAAAACTCGCTCTGTTATAATATGAGAACACAAAAACAAAACTCGCTCTGTTATAATATGAGAACACAAAAACAAAACTCGCTCTGTTATAATATGAGAACACAAAAACAAAACTCGCTCTGTTATAATATGAGAACACAAAAACAAAACTCGCTCTGTTATAATATGAGAACACAAAAACAAAACTCGCTCTGTTATAATATGAGAACACAAAAACAAAACTCGCTCTGTTATAATATGAGAACACAAAAACAAAACTCGCTCTGTTATAATATGAGAACACAAAAACAAAACTCGCTCTGTTATAATATGAGAACACAAAAACAAAACTCGCTCTGTTATAATATGAGAACACTGTGAACGACGGTGCTTAAGTTTAACATTGTCACTTTTAAAACAAAATAGTCGCTGTTGTCGTTTCTTCGCCACCGATGAAGTAAACAAATAATTGTGAATGTTCATCTTCATACAATTTAGCTCTCATGTGCGTTGAAAGTTTGAAGGTAACATCATCATCACCAAGTACCGTTTCCACAACGAAGATTGGCTGCAACAGACCTCCAACATCCCCTGCCTCTTGTTTTGGTGGTGCACTCTGCTAGACTGTAACCTGTACATCTTGTGATGTTATTCTCCCACTTGTATCGCTGCCTACCTCGTGGTTTTGTGGTGCACTCTGCTATATTGTAACTTGTACATCTTGTGATGTTATTCTCCCACTTGTATCTCTGCCTACCTCGTGTTCTCGTCCCATTTGACTTTAACCTCAAGTAAGGTCTTTAATAAGGTGTCATATCTTTTAATGTGTCCAAAATATTTTATTTGCCTGATCTTTCTTTCTCTTAGTAACTCTTTCTTCATGTTAAATGTTTTTAGAACCTCTTTGGTTGTTTTCTTCTCTTTCCATGATGTTCTCCCTAATCTTGTTTATACCCACATCACAAAGGCATCATTTCTGTCTTCTAATTGGTTGTTTAGTGTCCATGTTTCTGAGCCATTCATTACTATAGAATAGATGTAGCATTTTATGTTCTCATATTTAACTTGTTTGTAATTTGCTTAGATGTTACTGTTTTCCTTATGTCATTGAGGGTAATTTTAGTCATTCCTGTTCTCCTTTTAACTTCTGTTTCACATCTGCCGTCATTTGTGACTATGTGTCCAAGATACTGATACTTTTTTTTATTTCTTTTAGTTTGTCTCCCTGTATGTTTATGTTTAGCGCTTGTTCATCTGTATCTTTGCTGGTTATCATGGTTTTTGGTTATTGGATATGTATATCCAGTCCATATTCATTAATTGATTTATTGATTTGATCTATTAGTCTTTGTAGTTCATGTTCACTTTCTGCTAAAAGAACAGTGTCATCTGCATATCTCAGGCTGTTTATTATTTTCCCATTGATCTTGAGTCCTGGCATTTCTTCTATATTTTTAAAGATATTCTCTGTGTAGATATTAAATAAGCTTGGTAACAAAATGCATCCTTGTCTTACCCCTCTTCTTATTTCTATGAATAGTGAGCAGCTGTTTTCACACCTTATTGATGCCGTCTGTTCCCAATATATATTTCTAATCAGTCTGATGGCTTTTATATCTATGTCTATTTCTTGAAGACATTTGATTAATTTTTCATGTTGGACTCTGTCAAAGGCCTTGCTGTAGTCTATGAATAAAATATAGATGCTTTTTTGGACTTCTATATATTTATCTATCATTAGTCGGATACTAAGTATAGCTTATCTGGTTCCTTTATTTTTCCTAAAATTGAAATGTTCTCCACCGATCTTCATATCTATCTTGTTTTTAATTCTTTCATGTATTGTCCTGAGGAGTATTTTAGTTAAATGACTCATTAGACTTATTGTTCTATATTCTTTACAGTACACAGACATTCTTTACAGGCTTCTTTGGTAGTAGTATGAATATTGATGATGTTAGGTCTTTAGGTATGTGGCCAGTTTCATATATGGCATTGCAAAGTCATGTGATAATATCCACACCAAATTCATTTAGAGTTTTTATTACGTCTGCTGTTATGTTGTCGGAACCAGCAGCCTTTCCACATTTTATTGTATTTTCAACATATACATGGACAAATTAATAAAAGAAGCTCACATAAACAAAGAGGAAAACATTGCAAATAAACCAGATGAGGAACTTAATAATGAAATCAATTAACTATTATTTGCCGATGATCAAAGTTTAATATACAAAGATGATGAAACTTTGCAAAACACATCAATGCATTGTTGTTAGCATGTCAGAAGTACAACATGAAAATTAATGAACAAAAAACAGAAGTTATGAAAATTAGCAAGTCTTCAACACCAATGAATATAACAATAGATAAAACAAAAGTGAAACAATCCAAAGAATTTAAATATCTAGGCAGCATTTTTTCCGAAGATGGAAGACTAGACAGAGAAATAGAAACAAGGTGCCAGCAAGCAAACACAGTGACTTACCAACTTTCACCATTACTTCTTCATCCAAAGATCAAGATGGAAATTAAAAAACAAATAATATCTAAAATGTTTATACCAACACTGTGCTACCAATATCAAACATGGTCTTTAACAGCTTCGCAACAAAGAAAAATCGGCACATGTAAAATGAAGTGTCTGAGGAAAGCTGCAATGGTTACCAAACTAGATAAAATAAAAAAATGAAGAAATTAGGAAAAGAGTTGGTATAATATCATGTATCGAACATATTGAGAGACAGCAAGTAAAATGGTTCGGTCACCTTATGAGAATGAAGCCAAACCAAATACCAATAAGAGCATATAATACAAGAATATCCGGGCGTAAAGCCAAAGGTAATCCAAGAAAACGGTGGATAGAAAACATCAAGATATCCTTGAACAAACATGGACTAAATGCAACCTTGGCGACACATCTGGCCTTGGAACGACAGCTTAAGCTCTCACCCCTACGCTTAACTGCAAGTGCGAATGCGATCAACAATCATTCACCTGGATAAAGACAATAGACAATTGCATGTTCTACTTCTGCTTTCAGTATTGCTGGTCCATCGTTGTTGTGTATTGTTGGATTTCTGTTCCGTTGGTCGTCAAACAGTTATGTCACATAATCTGCCCATCTTACAAGTACACCTGTTTTATCAAATATTAATTTTACGTTTTTATCTTTAATGCAACCACCCCCATTTATCCTCTTATGCATTAAATGTGTCTTCTGTTGTATGAACATCTATGCAATTTCACTGAATTTTGTTTCTAGCTTTTTTGTTGTGGCTGTTCTGCACATGTTACGTATCTCATTGTCTATAATTGAGTATTTTGGGGCATTTTTAGCTTTATTTCTTTCTGACTTTTTCTCTAATATTTCATCTGTCATCATGTTTGTTTTTTCTTGGCTTTTCGTATTGGCAAATGTTAATGTAGGCTTGTTAAGTACTTCCAATGATCTTCTGTGGGACATTGTACATTTATCCCTTACTATAATAACACAATCTTCTAAAGTCTCTCCCATTCCAGGATTTCTGTTGTTGTTTGTTTTTCGTTCGCTCCATTGTAACCATCACGGATATCCGTGCGATTTCCGCCGGGAGCGTGATTACGTTGTGCCACCGTTATGCGCCTTGTAGGCCTAGCACATCCGATTTCGGCATGCCTTGACAATTCGGGTGGGCTACCCTTAGCCTGTGACAGCCTCTATATCTGTCTCCAGGCACGCGTAGTGGAGACTCTTCGCCCAGACGATGTTTTGCTCTCGTCTAACTCGAACGAGGTGTTCCACTGTCTATGAACTTGCCTCGTGTAATTGGACGTGCTGTGCCTGTGCCCATTGGGTACCGAACCGTTTCTCATCCGTGAGCCTGGTTCCTTAAGGGGAAGAACTCAACAGAGGAGTTGGACCCTGGCTCTTTCGCCCTCTTAGCCGAGGTGTCATTCACCGACATCGTGTACCCCTTGTCCAAGTTCGAGTCTCACACCACGCGTTTGGGAGCAAGGCGTTCTCGAGCTGAGCGTCCTTGTCCCAATAGTTCCTGAGCCCATCAGGTACTGAACCCTTTCTCTCTTCAAGTGTATTTCCGGTGTAGGAAAACCTGACAGTAGAGTTGGGCCAGGGCTAAATCGTTGTCACTTTTGTGCCTGAGCGAATCGAGTACGGAACCCTTTCTCTCTGCAAGTGTACGTCCGGTATAGGAAACCTTGACAGTAGAGTTGGGCCAGGACTGCCATCGTTGTCCCTTTCTTGCCTACACCCATCGGGTACAGAACCCTTTCTCTTTGCAAGCATATTTCCGGTTTAGGAAGGCTCGACATTAGAGTTGGGTTAGTTCTTCAGCTTTACCAAACGCCGATGGATGGGTCTGGGTCTCTGCCTGTAAGGAACTCTGGTAAATAGAAGCCCATCTCGAGCTGACGGAGCTTGTAGTTCCCTTTCCTAGGGACTTTTCACTTTCTATTTGCAGTTCGCGCTGCCCTCTAGCGCTGTTCTGCCCTTTCATTGTTTCATTGTACTCTGTATGATACATATTTGTCTCTCGCCATGCATTTACCTTTACGTGCATTTTACATTGGCCGCCCCTCCAATGTTCGGACTGGACTGACTAGCTTCACTGTATGTCGACAGTGTCGCTATATGTGGTGATGCTGGTGGTGTCGGAGATATTGTCTGTCTCTTGTGCAGTCAAATCTCTTTCCATCTGCTACCTCCACATTCTCGGACACGATCCCCAAATGATTTGGCCAGAATCAGCACGAGCTGCTGTATTTCTGTTTCCAGGGTGCACCGCGTGGAGGTACATTTGGGATCTTGGTTATCTGCTAACCCTGGGTCCGCCTAGAGCAATGCGTTCCCTTTGCACCCCAGGATTTCTGTTAACTTTGCATACATCTTCTTCACCATGTGTTGCTAAATCTAGTGGCAGTTTCAATGTCAAATGAGCTGTACGACGGCCACGTAACAAATTTGCCGCTACGGCTATACCAGACGACGCTTATGTCGATGATGATGATGTCATTTACTACAGAAGTAATCACTACGGAAACAAAATTATTACTGCTAGATGTCCTTTTTTATATTACAGAAGTAATCACTACGGAAATAACTGATTACTGCTAGATGTCCTTTTTATATTACAGAAGTAATCACTACGAAAACAAATGATTACTGCTAGATGTCCTTATATTACAGAAGTAATCACTACGGAAACAAATGATTACTGCTAGATGTCCTTTTTATATTACAGAAGTAATCACTACGGAAATAACTGTTTACTGGTAGATGCCCTTCTTATATTACAGAAGTAATCACTACGGAAACGATTGGTTACTGGTAGATGTCCTTCTTAACTTCTTTTCACTACTGAAATGAAATGTGTGAGACGTATGATTGGAGTTAGCTTGAGAGACAAAATCAGGAATGAAGAACTAAGGGAACAATTACAAGTTAACAATAGAATACATCCAGAAACAACAAGTTAAATGATTCGGCCACATAACCAGACAGAAAGATCAAAGTATTATCCAAAAAACACTTTACAAACAATTCCACAACAGTCCTCCTATTTAACGCCCTCGTAAAAGGTGGATAGATAGTGTATTACACTCGGAAATATAGGAGCGGAAGAGGCAAATAGAAGGGCAAAAGTCCGTACACTCCCTCTCTCCTCAACACCGAAAGGTACATGAGGACAGAAAGAAGAAGAAGAAACAGAATTAATCAATATGGTCAATAATTGCTGGGATGATTGCTACACAAACTATGGATAGAATCTGCAACAGGGTATAGCTACATCCAGAATAGGATATGATAGCAATTTGAGCATTGAAGAAAGTGGAGAGGATGTTTTCGATTCGAGGGGATCACGGAAGTTTATATTGAACTTGGAACACGGAAGAGGAAACAGGTCTGGGTACCACTGGTTTATAGTAATATATTGTTCAGAAACGTGGATGTTGAACAAGAGAAGAACTGGGAAAGCTGGAGAGGAAACGGATCTGGGAACCATTGGGCTATAGTAATATATAGTTCAGAAACTTGGATGCTAAACAAGAATTTTTATGATATTAGATAATTCCTTAGAAACGTGGATATATAAAATAATAGGACGAACTACATTTGGTGGATGTATGGATGTGGATGGAAGGATGTTTGATGGAAAGTCAGATATGTAAAGTCGCATTGTTTATATTTCAGCTCACTCTCTCAGGCAATATCTGCAACAGTGAAGACATTAGGTTGGACTGACGTGGCATTCTTGGCACAAGGTAGGCAACTTTGTCTGAGCAATGGTTGAGTTAATGTATCATTATATAATGTTTTTCCTGTGAAAGTCCGTAGTTGCGCGGGTTTCAGAGCTCAACACCACTCCCCATAAGAAAACGTAACATTATAATAAACAAGCTATAACAAAATAAGAACCACATGCCTGAGACTGCCGGCTGTGAAGAAGACCTTACCTCTGTTTATGACTTCATTCGTGACGTTTTTGAAGATTATCCTGATTGTTGTTGGTCACTATTATATAATTGGGGTCGTATGCAAAAAAATACGCATGCAAAATAAAGTATGCAGAAATATAGATACATTTAAAAAATCGACCTTTCATGCTATTTTTTTTCCTTTTCTGTACACTTCTTTATACTGGAGCCCAGTCATGGCATGCATCTATGTATTTCAAACCCATATTATAAGCTACAGGCTAATCTCCAACACAGTACTCTGTCTCTAGATTCTAGTTAGATCTTTCTTGTATGATCTGTGATAGTTTACTGATACACTTCATAGTCGGAGCTCCCTCTTATGGTCTGTGATAGTTTAAAAATACACTTCATAGTCAGAGCTCTCTTGTGTGATATGTGATAGTTTACTGATACACTTCATAGTCAGAGCTCTCTTGTGTGATATGTGATAGTTTAATGGAAAACTTGTTTACTTGTTTATTTAAAGTGCAGGCTTTGGTCAGTGAGAATGCCAAAGAGAGGGATGTGATTATATACACTTATGAATCTGTGATTATACATGTTCGAAGTGCTTGGGCTTGTACAGCACAGTGCGCAGGTAAACAATCAGGGAGGAGAATGGGTCCTTTACGGTTACTACGAACTGCATGACCATGGAGATTATGGCGGTGACCATGGCAATTGAATGGGTATGCACATAGACGATAACGCAGGTCTGCATCTTGAGTGACTCTATGAGTATGATTAGGAAGATACAAGTGGTTCTCGTTCGCGAACAGTGGATTGAGGCCCTGAGAAAGGCGAGGATGAAAGTGGTTACATTTATTTTCGTGCCGGGGCATGTTGGTGTTCGAGGCAATGAGAGAGCAGATCAACTGGCGTCATGCGCGATTGTGGTACATGGCGATGGGGCAATGAATCGCGCTGACGTTTTGAACTCCTTAAGAGATATAGCGCACGAGAGTGAGACTAATGTGGATGATGATTCCTTTTCAATGTCCAGGATTAAAGATCAGGATTGAAATGCTGTGTTGCTAGAAATGAACATTTTAGAGGGCGCAGAAGAATGATGGTCCACCAGCATAGGACCGTATTGCCAGTAGAAGTGAAATTGCGGATACACTCAAGGAGAGATAGAAGCAACTATGAACGTGTCCAGGTTGCAGTGATGATGATCCGACGATAAACTAATAATAAGTCGTAGTTTTAGCCATATCACTAATATGTCCTGTCATACCCCCCCCCAACCAAATTGCATAGGTTATAGTCAGAACCTATCGAACATCTTACCATGTATTCAACATTATAGTCCGAGGACTTGGTACCTCTTTCTGTGTCTGTTTTCATAGTAAACGAGTAGTAAACGAGCTACTCCCGAGAGTAAACGAGAGTCATGGTACAGTTGATATCATATTCGTTGCATACAAATTCAGGAAAATTTCAAGAGCAACATAGTGAACTCTTAGCAACATTTGTAGACTTAACTAAAGCATTCGATACCGTAAACAGAGGACTGTAGAAGGTGCTTACAAAGTTCGGTTGATCCCCAAAACTTGTCACTGGGATACAACAATTTCATGACAGTATGATGGCTAGTGTTATCTGGGACGGAGGAGTACCTCCTGCGTTCCCTTCCCCAAAGGTGTAAAGCAGACATATGTACTAGTCCCTACTCTTTTTAGCCTGTTATTTACAGCCATGCTAACGAATGCACACCATAGTAATAGAACAATTGGCATAATGATCAATTACAGAACAGATGGTGGTCTTTTCAATTTACGTCGTCTAAAATCAAACACGAAACTAAATCTAGCACTATTAAGGAATTACTTTATGCTGACGACTGTGCATTGTATGTTTACTCTGTCGTAAACATGCAGAGCACCATAGACCGCTTCTCACATGCCTGCAACAACTTTGTTCTCACTATTAACACAAAAGAAACAGAAGCCATGCACCACTCAACATCAAATAGCAAACGTACTGCTACTTCCATCATCGTGAATCAGGAAAAACTGCAGGTAGTCAACAATTTAACTTACCTTGGAAGGACTCTCTCTCGGGATGTCAACATCGATGTGGAAATTAACAATAGACTGGCTAAAGCTAGTGCTGTATTTGATAGATTACGCAACAATGTTGGGACGGAAGAGGTATAAGAACAACCACCAAACTTCACGTATATCATGCGGCTGTTATATCAACCCTACTATGCGCTTGTGAAACATGCATAGTGTATGCTAGACATACAAAAAAAACCTAAATCATTTCCATCTTACCTGCCTACGTAAATTACTAAACACCCATTCATGCAATAAAGTATCAGACTACGTGGTCTTGGAAAAATCAACCTCATTAAGCATCTACACATTACTTATGAAGATGCAAGCACGCCGGACAGGTTACCTTGTGCGTATGGAGGACTCGCGTTTGTCAAAACAAATATATTATGGAGCACTTAAGGCAGGAATTCTAAAAGCTGGTGGACAGAAAAAGCGCTTCAAATACACGCTCAAGTCATCACTGAAACATCTTAAAACTGTCGTAGGCTCTTGGGAGAGCCTCACTCAGGATAGAACAGCATGGCGTTACAGCCTTAGAACGGGAGCACTAGCGGCGGAAGAGACCAGGCACGATACAGCATGACAGAAGCCGGAAATGTAGAAAAGAAAAAACATCTCACCGTCCCATAGACACCCTCTACAGTTGTCAATTGTGTAGAAGAACTTGTGCTCGCATTGGACTTGTTAGTCATTTAAAAACATAATATTAACTTTATTATTTGTTATTAAGTATTGTTATTATTATTATGGTTGAGTTTTTGGTCATCCTGAATTACGACGGACAAACATCATCATCATTTGTCATAGTTACAGTCAGAGCATGATGGTATGTCTTACATTAATTTTCTTCACTGTTTTAGTCGGAGCATAAGGTTTGTCTTACCTTGTCGTCATTGTAATGGGAGCGAGTTCAATTCTCCGTTTAAATACAAGCACAACACTACTTTCAATTTACGATTTGTTTTTAGGATTTTGAATTAGAAAATTCATAAATATGAATGTTCATCTTTCTTTATTTTTTACTATTTAATTAATTTATATACAATTCTATTGTCATTTTAATTAAATGTAACGATATAATAACTAACATTTTAATTATACACATTATGAATAATAAATAATAAATATATAATATATATTTAATAAACAAAATATTTCTCGCGCGCTCTCTCTCCCCATGTCTCTCGTATTTGTTTTTATTATGACATATACAATAAATTATAATTCAAAACATTAAAATTCTAATGATAAAGTGGTTTTTAGGATGTGAATTCTCTATGAATTTTCTAATTTATAAATTCTAATCATTGTTCGTAGTACGGCACTATCTCCATTGTTATAATCTAAGCATTATTTCCATGGTTATAATCTAAGCAATATATCCATTGTTATAATATAATCATTATATCCATTGTTATAATTTCAGCATTATATCCATTGTTAGAATCTAAGCATTATATCCATTGTTAGAATCTAAGCATTATTTCCATTGTTATAATCTAAGCATTATTTCCATTGTTAGAATCTAAGCATTATTTCCATTGTTATAGTCAAAGCATTATCTTCATTGTTATAATCTAAGCATTATTTCAATTGTTATAATCTAAGCATTATTTCCATTGTTATAGTCTAAGCATTTTTTCCATTGTTATAGTCTCAACATTTTTTCCATTGTTATAGTCTAAACATTTTGTCCATTGTTATAGTCTAAACAATTTTTCCATTGTTATAGACTCAGCAGCATCTCCATTGTTATAGTCTAAGCATTATTTCCATTGTTATATTCTAAATCTGTTTATAGCTGTTTAGGCAGACCTGTCTTCTATATTCTGCCCAAAATCCACAAGGAATTGAATCCCGGCAGACCTATTGTCTCAGCTTGCTCTTGTCCGACTGAACGCATCTCTGATTTCCTCGACAGCATTTTCTAGCTCTTAGTCGAAGAAATGGCTTCTTTCTTGAAAGAAACCATGTATGCCCTGACCATTTTTTTCTTTTGTGCATTTGTCTTCTGATAGTACCTATAGTCTGTTCCTGCTTGATTTTTACTATCTGCACACTTCTATACCCCATGCCGATGGTCTCAGGGGGCTGCAGTTCTTTCTGGACAAGAGTCCACATCCTTCTGTATCTACTCCAACTCTTATCCGCCTTGCTGAACTGGTGCTCACACTCAACTCTTTTGAATTCGATGGACATCTTTTGGATCAGATCAGTGGTGTTGCCATGGGCACCAAGATGGAACCGAGCTATGTCTGTCTTTTCATGGGATGTTTGTTTGTTTGTTTTGCGTTCGCTCCATTGTAACCATCACGGATATCCGTGCGATTTCCGCCGGGAGCGTGATTACGTTGTGCCACCGTTATGCGCCGTGTAGGCCTAGCACATCCGATTTCGGCATGCCTTGACAATTCTGGTGGGATACCCTTAGCCCGTGACAGCCTCTATATCTGTCTCCAGGCACGCGTAGTGGCGACTCTTCGCCCAGACGATTTTAGCTCTCGTCTGACTCGCACGAGGTGTTCCACTGTCTATGAACTTGCCTCGTGTAATTGGACGTGCTGTGCCTGTGCCCATTGGCTGCTGAACCGTTTCTCATCCGTGAGCCTGGTTCCTTACGGGGAAGAACTCAACAGAGGAGTTGGACCCTGGCTCTTTCGCCCTCTTAGCCGAGGTGTCGTTCACCGACATCGTGTACCCCTTGTCCAAGTTCGAGTCTCACACCACGCGTTTGAGAGCAAGGCGTTCTCGAGCTAAGCGTCCTTGCCCCAATAGCGCTTGAGCCCATCAGGTACTGAACCCTTTCGCTCTTCAAGTGTATTTCCGGTGTATGAAAACCTGACAGTAGAGTTGGGCCAGGACTACCATCGTTGTCCCTTTCTTGCCTGATCCCATCGGGTACAGAACCCTTTCTCTTCGCGAGCATATTTCCGGTTTAGGAAGGCTCGACATTAGAGTTGGGTTAGGTCTTCTTGCTTTACCAAACGCCAATGGATGGGTCTGGGTCTCTGCCTGTAAGGAACACAGGTAACTAGAATCTCGTCTCGAGCTGACGGAGCTTGTAGTTCCCCTTTCCTAGGGACTTTTCACTTTCTATTTGCAGTTCGCGCTGCACTCTAGCGCTGTTCTGACTTTCATTGTTTCATTGTACTCGGTATGAAATCTATTTGTCTCTCGCCATGCATCTACCTTTATGTGCATTTTACATTGGCCGCCCCTCCAATGTTCGGACTGGACTGACTATCTTCACTGTATGTCGACAGTGTCGCTATATTTGGTGATGCTGGTGGTGTCGGACATATTGTCTGTCTCTTGTGCAGTCAAATCTCTTTCCATCTGCTACCTCCACATTCTCGGACACGATCCCCAAATGATTTGGCCAGAATCAGCTCGAGCTGCTGTATTTCTGTTTCCAGGGTGCACCGCGTGGAGGTACATTTGGGATCTTGGTTATCTGCTAACCCTGGGTCCGCCTAGAGCAATGCGTTCCCTTTGCACCCCTTTTCATGGGATATCTTGAACATCTAGTTTGGTCGACCTACAATGACCCATTCCCATCTCGTTTCCACAGATACATTGATGATGGGATAGGTATTACTAACATGACAGAAACAGAACTGTCTCGCTTAATCAACTTCATCAACAATTTCACCCCCGCTATTAGATTCACATCTAACATTTCCACAACCTCTGTACATTTCCTGGACATCATTGTTACTATTCATCCCCCTTACCTCAGCACATCCGTCTACTACAAACCCACTGATGCAAATGGCTTTCTGCTCTACACTTCTTCTCATCCTCCCGCCTGTCGTAACTCTCTACCCTACTCACAGCTTCTTCGCCTTCGTCGCTTTTATAGCGATGACGATGACTTTCTCGACAAATCCTCTGAGATGATCGAGTTCTTCCATAGACGTTCCTTCCCCGACAGCATTCTTTCATTGGCTAGGCTCCGTGTACACCAGTTATCTCGCTTTGATACCTTGAATAATTCCCAGGGTTCTTCCTCCTCTGATAGGGATAAACTTGTTCTTACCTTCCATCCCCATAACTCGACGGTCGGTCGCATCCTGCTTAAACATTATTCTCTTCTCCATTCTGATTCTGACACCCGTGCCGCTTTCCACAACTTACCTCTGGTGGCTTATAGGCGCGACAAAAATCTGAAGGACATCTTGGTCCACAGCCACCTCAGGTCCTCGGCACCTCACCATTTTGGTACCGTTCGTTGCTCATTCGGTCGTTGCTACACAGGTCCTTATGTGGTTCAGATGCGCTCCATCTCCATCTCCATCAAGGCCACTTTCTCCATCGATGAGGCCTTTACATGTTAATCCCGTAATGTTATTTACGTGATCATTATGTAAACGCTGCCGTAAGCAATATATCGTTGAGACTGGCCTTATACTGAGCGACCGCTACTGTAACCACCTGCATGCTATCAAACACAGAACACGCCCACTCCGGTGGCTAATCACTTCAACGGCGATGGCCACCTTGGTGTCCTTGACATTCAGGTCACTGCCATCAGATACTGCACCACCGATGTAGATCTAGGTAAGCCCTAGAAAATCGTCTCATTTTTAAGTTGGGTACCATCAATTCCGACCACTCTTTTGCTTAGTTCTCGGTAGGATTGGTCTTTGTCTTTATTAATTTTGTGCCGCCATTAACGTCATCGTTTTGTTCCTCTCGTTCCACCTATATTATCGTCTTTGTGTACTTCCTGTTCGTATCCTTCCGGTATCTCACGCTTGTTGTGGTGTATTATTTTTACTTTTTTGTGGTATTTTTCTGTTTGTATGTTATGTGCGTACCTTGAAAAAGGCCTTTTAGTCCGAAACGTCGATTATGTCCTTATATTGTTATTTGTATGATTATATTCTGTGTTTTGCTGTGTATACCATATTAATTCATGAAGACATCCGTCAGTGATTATGTGTCAGTCGTCATCCAGTATAACTCCATTACCTGTCTTCCACGTATTATTTTCAATTATGTTCTACTAGCAGTACTACCTTCTATTGATTATCATTGTTATATTCTAAGCATTATTTCCATTGTTATAGTCTCAGCAGAATCTCCATTGTTATAGTCTAAGCATTTTTTCCATTGTGGAAAAACATGTTTCGCTGTGGAGAAGTATGAGCGCCTACGACACTCGGCATGACTTTTGATTGATTAATTATTCCCATTGCTATATCCTCGCCACTATGTTATGCGTTATTTTGCCTCTATTTATAGGTTATAGCCAGATCACTCGATATCTTATTTGTGCCTCCATTATTCAGAATATGATCAGAGCACTCGCATCTGTCCACAATGACCAACTATGATATAGGTAGTATGGTATTTGTGGACTATCAGAGAGATGACGTTCCGATAACACATGTGAAGCTAACCTCGACGGTGAGGCTGGCTTTAGGAAATGTGACAGACCGGGTCTGGGTGACATAGGCACAGGTGTAGAATTTTCTGCGTTTGCAGCTGATAGTCCCGAAATGATTAGGAACGTCAGCTGGAGGTGACTCCGGACCAGTAGATCCAAGAGGTTCTTTTCACGCCTGTAAACAACAAGAGTGGTGAGGTTGACAGAGCTCTTCCCACATCTAGGGATCAGGACATGGTGTTCCAGATTGTACCAGTACATTACATTGATATTTCCCAAGTACAGAGTAATAACGGTTAAATTGTTACACACAGTGACGTAGATTAAAATTTACCATAGCCGTGACACTCGACTATATCAGAACTACTAATAGGAAAGGACCATAATAGGTACATTTTACTTTGCGAAATAATAAGCAAATACAACCTTTTAAAAATGATTCATGTGACTATTCCTTTGATTTTTATTGTATGTCAAACACACACACACGAATACGCGCACACGCACACACAGTATAATTATTGACCAATGACATCACATAAATAATTAAATGCGTCATTAAGATGGCTTTATTTCCTTGTAGCCAGTATGTCTTATGTTGCCGAGAATCACGACATAGCTAGGTAATTTCAAAGTGACTTTCCTATCTATTTATCAGACGATTTTTCTCCCGTGCTAAGCTTGAGACACGATGGAATGAAAGTATGGCCTCTCAGATTACCTAATGTGATCAGCTCCTCGTCCGATTCTGATCTCCAAAGGATCCTGATAGAACTTCGTGAATCCGAGCAAGACAAATGCATTCTTCATTCTAACAACAGGAACGTCGTGATGAACGTCTTGTTAGCGGTAAGTTGTTTTTTTTCTTGGTGTCACTATCTCCAGGAGTTGCGAGCAATTTCCGTTTGACTCCTATGTTAAGTGAGGCAACCGTTTGTCTGATCAGTATTCGTCCCCAGGAGACTTCAACTTTCTTTTATCACCAAGAGAATTCAACTTTCTTTCATAAGAGACTTCAGCTTTCAGCTTAATACACGGCCGCTTGAAGAAGCATTCTATTCGCATGGGGTCTGAATGCAGCTTATCAAAAATCAACGACGTAAACATTACCGTATATGTTGATTTTTGTCACGTGCAGGGTCGTTGATACGTTACCAGCAAGGAGGTTTTGGGTAAGAAAAGAAATTATTACATTTTTGGAATTCCCTCTATGTATGAGAAATTTGATGACATATTTATAAGAAATTGTTAGGGGGGGGGGGGTTACACACCTTTTGACTAAGCTCATGTGCTAAAAGTCAAGATCTGATACTCGGTGGAGGGGTGGGTTATATGAAGTTACCAACCCTTCCCCCTGTATCTACGAATTTGGTCATGTGTTCTCATTTATTTTATATTAATTTAACTTTATCCACATCAAGCGTACCAACATCTCAACGGCCGAGTCCCGTGCTCTTAAACAACTTCGCAGTCGCGACGACATCGTCATCAAGCCTGCAGACAAGGGGATCGCTATTGTTGTCTGGCGCAAGGACCTCTATCTTGCAGAGGGTCAGGCTCAGCTATCTAATTCATTGTTCTACATGGCCAATAAGTGCAAGAACGACCCGATGGTTGACCGTAACGATACAGCCTCTACCACTAATACGGGTTTAATAGCTGACAACATACTGCTCACTTTAGGTGCCGTTCTATGTCTCAAGGTAAGCAGTGTGGGTAGGCCTATATTCTATACGCTGTCCAAAATCCACAAGCTTTTCAACACGGGCAGAGCCATTGTCTATGCGTCTTTCTGCCCTATTTAACACATTTATGACTTCCTGGATAGTGTCTTCCAACCATCATTGGAGTAATTTCTCACATTCCTAAAATATACTAACCTTGCCCTCTCCATCGTTGACTCTATTTCCTGCTCACACATACCGCCTCTTTCTGCTGGATGTCTGCTCCCTTTATACACCAATACCACACTCAGATGGTCTCAAGGCTGCGAAGTTCTTCTCCGTCCAGCACCCTCACCCCTCTGCTGGATGTCTGCTCCCTTTATACACCAATACCACACTCAGATGGTCTCAAGGCTGTGAAGTTCTTCTCCGTCCAGCACCCTCACCCCTCTGCTGGATGTCTGCTCCCTTTATACACCAATACCACACTCAGATGGTCTCAAGGCTGTGAAGTTCTTCTCCGTCCAGCACCCTCACCCCTCTGCTGGATGTCTGCTCCCTTTATACACCAATACCACACTCAGATGGTCTCAAGGCTGTGAAGTTCTTCTCCGTCCAGCACCCTCACCCCTCTGCTGGATGTCTGCTCCCTTTATACATCAATACCACACTCAGAGGGTCTCAAGGCTGTGAAGTTCTTCTCCTTCCAGCACCCTCCCCCCTGTGTGTCTACATCTACCCTCATTCTTCTTGCAGAAATCGTTCTAACTCGCAATTCCTTTGAGTTCGATGGGCACTTCTTTGACAAAATCAGTGGGGTCGCCATGGGCACTAAGATGGGGCCTTGATATGCATGCTTGCTCATGGGCTACCTTGAGCTCCAGTTATGGTAATCCTATGGTTTGATGGGGGCTCTGACATGTCTGTGGCTATCTTAACAAGCTTCATACAATTCATCGACAATTTTCACCCAGCCATCAAGTCCACATCAGAGATCTTCACCTCCCATGTGAACTTCCTTGACATATACATTACTATCCATCCCTTTAGTCTTGCACATAAAAACACTTCAAACCGACTGATGCCGATAGCTTTCTTTAGTACACCTCTTCTCGTCCTTCTGCCTGTCGGGATTTCCTTTCATTCTCCCACCTTCTTCGTCTCCGGCGCTTGTGTAGTTGGAAGGACGGCTTCCACGAAAAAGCCTACGAGATGACAGATTTTTTTCCTCCGTCACCTATACCCCGAGAGAGTTCCCATGTATGTCCTTCTTTGTATGTGCAGACTCTCCTGTCAGGTCACCCTCTTTGGAAGTCTTCCTTTTTTGACAGGGTCAAGTGTGTTCTCACTTCCCAACCCCATAGCGTCGCCTTTCATTATGCCCTGTTTAGTTAACTTCTTATTTTCCAGTCTGATCCCGAGAGCGGGATGTGCTTTGTGACCCCCCCTCCCCTTCTTGTTGTTTGCAGGCGTGATAAGAACCTCAGGGATCTACTGATACGAGTCACCTACAGCCTGACGTTCTTAATTATTTCGGGAGCTTCAGCTGCACGCGCAGCACATTCTACACCTGTGAATATGTCATCAGACCCGATCTGTCAAATTCCCTAAAGCCACGTCATCTATGCCATCATATGCAAGCATTGCACCATGACCTATATATATATATATATATATATATGAACCTGGAAGGGAGCTTACAGGCTGATTCTGTGAACATATGTATATTATAACAAACCACTTAGGTATCCTGTAGACGTTAACTTCAATGGTACGGGCCATCTAGGGGTCCATGACATTCAGGTTACAGCCATTACGTCGTGCTTCACTGACAACCGGAACCGTCTGGTGCGTTAGATCCGCTATTATTACCAATATGTCACTCTTAAACCCAACGACATCAATGAGAGTGTCTCATGCATGATTCTAGTTGTTCCATAGTCTGTTTGTTTTGTGCCACATGTATGTAGTCATTTTTGTATATTCCTTGATTTCTTATGATCAATCTACATTACACATGCCAATGTAAGCGTCCATATTCCTACTGTCCGTTTTCTATTTTCTGATTACATTTCTTTTTAATGTGTGTCTTGATAAAGGCATTTTGGTCGAAAAGTCGATTTGTGTGTATTATTATGTGTATCTTTAGTGATTAGCAATCGTAGTGATTAGAAACTACCGATCGTTGATCTCTCTATTGGTCGTTCAACTTCATAGTGATCGTTCTTCCTAATGATCGTTCTTCTTCCTAATGATTGTTCAACTTTCTTGTGATCGTTCAGCTTCCTAATAATTGTTCAACTTTCTTGTGATCGTTCAGCTTCCTAATGATCGTTCAACTTTCTTGTGATCGTTCAACTTCATAGTGATCGTTGAACTCCCTAGTGATCGTTCATGTCCTTTGTGATCGTTCAACGTGAAGTGATGGAACAAACACTAGGTTCCCATAAACATACGCCTTGGAACAAATACTAGGTTCCCACAAACATCCGCCTTAGAACAAACACTAAGTTCCCACAAACATTCGCCTTAAAAAGGCACTAAGTTCCCATAAACATTCGCCTTGGAACAAACACTAAGTTCCCATAAACATACGCCTTGGAACAAACACTAAGTTCCCATAAACATACTCCTTGGAACAAACACTAAGTTCCCATAAACATACTACTTGGAACAAACACAAAGTTCCCACAAACATACTCCTTGGAACAAACACTAGGTTCCTACAAACATCCGCCTTGAAAAAGGCACTAAGCTCCCATAAACATTCGCCTTAAAAAAGGCACCAAGTTCCCATAAACACTCGCCTTGGAACAAACACTAAGTTCCCACAAACATCCGCCTTGGAACAAACACTAAGTTCCCACAAACATTCACCTTGAAACAAGCACTAAGTTCCCATAAACATTCACCTTGGAACAAACACTAAGTTCCCACAAACATGCTCCTTGGAACAAACACTCAAGTTCCCACAAACATACTCATTGGAACAAACACTAAGTTCCCATAAACATACTACTTGGAACAAACACAAAGTTCCCACAAACATACTCCTTGGAACAAACACTAGGTTCCTACAAACATCCGCCTTGAAAAAGGCACTAAGCTCCCATAAACATTCGCCTTAAAAAAGGCACCAAGTTCCCATAAACACTCGCCTTGGAACAAACACTAAGTTCCCACAAACATCCGCCTTGGAACAAACACTAAGTTCCCACAAACATTCACCTTGAAACAAGCACTAAGTTCCCATAAACATTCACCTTGGAACAAACACTAAGTTCCCACAAACATGCTCCTTGGAACAAACACTCAAGTTCCCACAAACATACTCATTGGAACAAACACTAAGTTCCCATAAACATACTACTTGGAACAAACACAAAGTTCCCACAAACATACTCCTTGGAACAAACACTAGGTTCCTACAAACATCCGCCTTGAAAAAGGCACTAAGCTCCCATAAACATTCGCCTTAAAAAAGGCACCAAGTTCCCATAAACACTCGCCTTGGAACAAACACTAAGTTCCCACAAACATCCGCCTTGGAACAAACACTAAGTTCCCACAAACATTCACCTTGAAACAAGCACTAAGTTCCCATAAACATTCACCTTGGAACAAACACTAAGTTCCCACAAACATGCTCCTTGGAACAAACACTCAAGTTCCCACAAACATACTCATTGGAACAAACACTAAGTTCCCACAAACATACGCCTTGGAACAAACACTAAGTTCCTACAAACATTCGCATTGGAACAAACACTAAGTTCCCAAAAATACTATAGATGACAAGTTATAACTACTTAGAATTACCATTCACTTAGTATGTGAGACAATAAGCAATAGAATGAACATTGATCTTTGCAAAATGTCTTTAATCATGCATTGTAGTGTTGTATAATTCATGTTTAATCATACATTCTAGTGTTGTATAATTCATGTCTAATCATACATTCTTGTGTTGTATAATTCATGTCTAATCATACATTCTAGTATTGTATAATTCATGTCTAATCATACATTCTAAAGTTGTATAATTCATGTCTAATCATACATTCTTGTGTTGTATAATTCATGTCTAATCATACATTCTAGTGTTGTATAATTCATGTCTAATCATACATTCAAGTGTTGTATAATTCATTTTTAATCATACATTCAAGTGTTGTATAATTCATGTCTAATCATACATGATAGTGGTGTATAATTCATGTCTAATCATACATTCTTGTGTTGTATAATTCATGTCTAATCATACATGCTAGTGTTGTATAATTCATGTCTAATCATACATTCTTGTGTTGTATAATTCATGTCTAATCATACATGCTAGTGTTGTATAATTCATGACTAATCATACATGATAGTGGTGTATAATTCATGTCTAATCATACATTCTTGTGTTGTATAATTCATGTCTAATCATACATTCTAGTGTTGTATAATTCATGTCTAATCATACATTCTTGTGTTGTATAATTCATGTCTAATCCTACATTCTTGTGTTGTATAATTCATGTCTAATCATACATTCTAGTGTTGTATAATTCATGTTTAATCATACATTCTAGTGTTGTATAATTCATGTCTAATCATACATTCTAGTGTTGTATAATTCATGTTTAATCATACATTCTAGTGTTGTATAATTCATGTCTAATCATACATTCTTGTGTTGTATAATTCATGTCTAATCATACATGCTAGTGTTGTATAATTCATGTCTAATCATACATTCTTGTGTTGTATAATTCATGTTTAATCATACATGCTAGTGTTGTATAATTCATGTCTAATCATACATTCTTGTGTTGTATAATTCATGTTTAATCATACATGCTAGTGTTGTATAATTCATGACTAATCATACATGATAGTGGTGTATAATTCATGTCTAATCATACATTCTTGTGTTGTATAATTCATGTCTAATCATACATTCTAGTGTTGTATAATTCATGTCTAATCATACATTCTTGTGTTGTATAATTCATGTCTAATCCTACATTCTTGTGTTGTATAATTCATGTCTAATCATACATTCTAGTGTTGTATAATTCATGTTTAATCATACATTCTAGTGTTGTATAATTCATGTCTAATCATACATTCTTGTGTTGTATAATTCATGTTTAATCATACATGCTAGTGTTGTATAATTCATGTTAATATATGATATATACATTTTTTTTCAGGCAAGTCATCTACATTTGTTACATCATTCAATAGACTGGTTTATCTCGTATCCGGTAAGTTTGTCAATCACTGACATGTGAATAGTCTCACTAACTATCATCATACAAACAACGTTATAGATATATCTCTGCGGGAAGAAAAAACGTACATGTTTCTCATCCATTCTGTTTTGTGATGATGAGGTTGAAAAACGATAAAATCATCAACGATGATGATGGATGACGATGAGTACAAAGATGACAATAGTGATGAAGTAGACCAAACGTGGGCAACCGTTCTGGGTTGATAGACAGGATTGAGATTGTTTCTAGTGTTATTAGGCCAAAAATCGTTTTCAGGTACCATTAGCTATAGGTAGTACTTTGTTGAGTTCGTGAGCTGGTAGACCCATGCGAATGTCGTAGTGGAGGTATTTTCCCCACACATGACATAAACCATTTAGCTCTAAGCAGGTATCTCTTACCAACCGATTGTCTTTCTGACGAAAGCAGAGGTACTCCTCCTCTACTGTAAGTCACTGACGCAACACGAGTCCCTTTTTTTGTTGTCTCATAGGAATGCTTATTTTATAAACTTTCTCCCAAAGTATATATTCGGCTCGTATTCTCCACTCTCCAATTCATTACACAATAAAACTGCTGATGATTTCAGTATAGATGAATAAACCGAGCAGTGGGAAGCTTGTTACCACTCTCCAATTCATCACAAGACACGACGGCTCATGGTGCCAGTAGAGATAGATAAACCGAGTAGTGGAAACCTTGTTACCACTCTTCAATTCATTACAAGACCAGACTGTTGATGATTCCAACAGAGATGGATAAACCGAGTAGTGGAGACCTTGTTTCTTTTGTAACAAGACACGACGACTGATGATTCCAGCAGAGATGGATAAAAAGAGCAGTTGAGAAATTGTTACCAATCTTCAATTCATCACGACACCACAGCTGACTATTCCAGTATAGATTTATGATGAAGGAAAATAAGAAGAGAAAGAACTATCAATAAAATCACAGAAACGCAAATATATACAATAATAATACTAAGGTCATTTCATCATAGAGAATGCGTCAGAGAATGTGGGATGTTAATCTTCTTGTCAGGGAATTAACAAACCAAAAACTATACTCGGCAACGGATGTGTCGGGCCATTGGCGCAAATAAAACGGCGACACAACGCATTTCCATTCTCTGGACTACATCCTGCTGGAAATCTAGTAGGACCATTGTCCTGCTATAAGAGAATTCAGCAGGAGTTTGAGAATGAACGCTGATGAAGAAGAAGATACTCGGCAAAGCCATAACTCAACAATCGTAATACAGTAAGTCTTGTACAACATTCAGTTGCCACAAGTAACATTAAGACTAGTTCAGTTTTCATATTTTCGTTCTATTTCAGGATTTTGAAGACTTTGTTGGTGGAGACGGTAGAGCATGGGCTGGTTCCCTTTACGGTCTACAACTATTAAGACAAGACAAGATACCCACAAATATATCACGTGAGCTTGTCTGCTTCTGAAATGAAACTGTATAATCCTTATTTAAGAAAATATATAAACCCTGCAATATTTAAATTTTATACTAGCATTCGGGCTTTCGCCAAAGTGACTGACGAGTATGAATGTGTTCTCTTTACGGTGTTCGACTAGCAGCTGCTCCTTCCCGAAAGTAATGACAACCTACGGGAATATTGTGCCTAGAAATTTTCATTCGATTAATCTTTCTTGTTCTCTAGGATTGTGGTCTTGTGGTGTAGCAAACAACAAGACCCTGGAAGATCTAACCTTCGCATATGATTTTGCTTTCTTGAGTTCAACACACCAAGATCTCCAAGAAAAAACAGAAAGACTCAAATTTTTGGCACAACAGAAATGCCTTAAAATAAACACACATAAAACGAAAATCATGAACTTTACCAGCCTGACAGAATCAATTAAACTAGATGATAATATACTAGAAAACGTTTCAAATTTCATATATTTGAGAAGCAAGATAACAACAATCGGGGATACCAACTCAGAAATCAAGACTCGAATCGCTCTCGCCTTCAACGCCTTTAACAAACTCTCAAACATCTGGAGATCGAAGATCGCAAGTAAACACATCGAACTGTGACTATTCAATGCAAATGTGATTCCATCGACATATGGATGTGAAAGTTGGAAATCTACCGCAATAATGAATAAGAAGCCTTTGAGAATAGATGCCTCAGAAAAATTACACATACTAATTGGAAAGACTTCAAATCAAACGACATACTAAGAGAGGAGACAAAATAAGAATATGTGACGAACATCACCAGACAACGCCACCAGACATACATCGGCCATGTACTTAGAATGAAGGAAGACAGAATTCCACGGCAAGCCTTCATGTGGACACCAGATGGGGAAAGAAAACAGGGAAGACCAAAAACAATGCTCAGAAGAACATTTATGAATGAATTAAAATCAACAGGCATAAATGCACAAGACCTGCAAACCATAGTAACTGACCGACAGGCATGGAGAACTATGGCATCCGCCCTATGTGCCAAACTTAGCACAAGAGGAACTGACTGATGTGTAGCATTAGTACAGTATACATAGAAAAGTTGTCAGTCAGCAGTAAGTAGGTCATTCCAACATCACAGATATCAACGTAAGAAGAAAGGTCAAACACATTAAACTCGGAACACGGAACGTTATGAGTTTAAAACATGGGAAGCAACACGTAGTAATTGAAGAGATTAAAAGAAACAAATAGACATCCTGGGCATAGCGGAACATAGATGGGAAAATAAAGGGCATTTCACGTTAACAATTGGAGAATTGTGCATTTTCTCCAGATTAGAAAATGGAGTGCTCAGTGGTGTCGGCTTTTACCTCTCCAAAAATATCAAATCTTCTTTATTGGGACAGTACCCCATAAATGAGCGCATAATTACCATCATAATAAAGGAAGAAAATAGAAACAACGCCATTGCACAAAATTATTCGCCTCAACATCAGCGGCAGATAACAAAATTGTAGATTTCTACGATCAACTTCAGTTTGCGTTTGACAAAAGAAACAAAGACATCAAGATAATTCTATGCGACTTCAACGTAAAAGCTGGTTAGGTCAGAGATCAACATGACGTGAACCAAGACACACACGGCATAGGCAGTAGGAACAATAGAGGGTAACGTTTGCTAAACTTCTGCGCAGAAAACAACACAGCAGTAATTTCAAATATCACCCAAGAAGACTATACACAAGTAGGACACAGGACGGAAAGATAAGAAATCAAATTTATTATATACTAATAGAACAAAGATGGAAATAATCTTTCAATGCAAGACACTACCATGCGCACACTACCCATTGAAACGTTCAAGTCAAAGATAAAAAAAGACAACAACAAAATTCAATCATTTTCAGATACTACATGACATTTATATCGAAAGAATATAACATCGAAATTCAAAGCAAATTCGAAAAACTACTTGAAATACAAGAAGAATACACTCCATATGAACTTTAAAACAAAATAATTGACTTTCAATAACTGCGCAAAAACATTCTACACAAATAATAAATAATAAGAAAGAGCAAATTTCATAAGAAACTATGAACATTATCCAAGAAAGAAGTCCAATTAAAACAGTGGCAAAAATAGATCAAATTATAGATGTCTGCCAATAGATATTCAAAGAAGAATTAGGCAAGACAGCAAAACTACATAAACAAATTATGTCTTGAAATAGAAGGGCAGAAAAACCAAGGTAATAGTTAAAATGATGTTCGAACATGTAGGACACTTAAGAGACAACAAATTTCTGCCAAGTAAAACTAAAAAAACAAATCAATAAATGAGCATAAAAACGAGCCAGAACCTACAAATGAAGAAGTAAGATACGCAATAGATAATTTAAAGAAATGAAAAGACCCAGGCAACGATGGTTTAACAAAAAAAAGTATACACGCAGGGGCGAAGCTGGAATCAAGATTGACCACACTCTGATGCAAAATATGTGAAAACGACGCATGACCGGAGGAGTGTAAATAACCATTATATATACCCCTCAGCAAAAAAAGGCGACCGTCAGATTTGCTGAAATAACAGAACTATAACCCTTATAATTCAAGCAACTAAAATAATGCTAAACATCATAATGCAAAGAGTAGAACAAAAATTAGAGATATAGATAAACGAAATCTTGCCGGTTTCAGATCGGGCAGAGGAACAAGAGATCACATTCTTAACATGAGACATCATAAAAAAGCGCAGAGGATTATCAACTGACCTGCACATGTCCTTCATAGATTGCTCAAAAGAGTTCGACTGCTTCCAACACCAGAAACTATGGGAGATAATGAACATAATGGGTTTTCCAAGACATCTAATAAATCTAATAGAGGAACTTTACCAAGATCAAAAAGCTGCAGTAAAGTTAGAGGGCAATCTCTTAGAGTGGTTTGAGGGAGTGGAGTAAGGCAGGGATGTACACTCTCCCCATACCTGTTCAACATCTACGCAGAAAGTATAATGAGGAATGTGAGAGACGACATAGACAACGCAGAGTACCACATTTTGAGCATCGGGGTTTTGAATTCCGTGAACTACGATACGCAGACGACACTGTACTTCTTTCAAATGATATAGATTAGAACAACTAATCAAGAACACAAAGAAATTCAACGAATCACAAAACTTATATTTAAACTCGCAAACAATAAAAATCGTGTCAACAGATGTAACAACACAACAACAAACAATCAGAGTAGACAATACCAAGATAGAGAGTGTGTGGATAAATTCGAATATGTAGGAGTAAATATCAACGGTGCAGGAGACTGCACGGCAGTGATAATAAAGAGATTGGTAATTGCACGTTGTAAAATAGTACGGTTGAAAAACATATAGAAAAACAACAAAATAGAAACAAACTGCTAATGCTACGAACTTTCATTTTTCCGGTTGCAACATACAGCTGTGAAACATGGGTCCTAAATAAAACAGCAGCAAAGAAGATCAACACATTTGAGATGAAATGCTACAGAAAGATAATTAGAATATCATGGATGGAAGTAAAAGATAAACTCAGATATTATAAACACATTGAAGATTCTATGTGTTTATAACTAGACACAATAGCAAAAAGAAAAATGCATCTGTGTGGTCATATAAAGAGACACAATTGTTTAGAAAGACAAGTAATGGAGGGTAAAGCACCAGGGCGGAGGAGGAAAGGCAGACCAAGAAGACGATGTACTGATGACCTTAAAGATAACATATCAGGCTCCCAGACGTCCTGATATAACCAATAAGGAACTCTTTCCTAGAATGAAAGTGCGTGTCTCGAACGAATTAGACAAACCCAAAAGTTAACAAACAACAAAACAAACACATCAAAGGCTCCATGATATATCATCATCTGCTTAGCATCATTACGTTCCTATGAAAACTTGAGGCAAACATATATTTACTTCAATATACTGTGAAAACTTGAGGTAAACATATATTTACTTCAATATACTGTGAAAATTTGAGGCAAACATATATTTGTTTCAATATACTGTGAAAACTTGAGGCAAACATATATTTACTTCAATATACTGTGAAAACTTGAGGCAAACATATATTTACTTCAATATACTGTGAAAACTTGAGGCAAACATATATTTACTTCAATATACTGTGAAAACTTGAGGCAAACATATATTTACTTCAATATACTGTGAAAACTTGAGGCAAACATATATTTACTTCAATATACTGTGAAAACTTGAGGCAAACATATGTTTACTTCAATATACTGTGAAAACTTGAGGCAAACATATATTTACTTCAATATACTGTGAAAACTTGAGGCAAACATATATTTACTTCAATATACTGTGAAAACTTGAGGCAAACATATATTTACTTCAATATACTGTGAAAACTTGATGCAAACATATATTTACTTCAATATACTGTGAAAACTTGAGGCAAACATATATTTACTTCAATATACTGTGAACACTTGAGGCAAACATATATTTACTTCAATATACTGTGAAAACGATACAAACTAAAACAAATAACATAACAGTAAAACATTTCTAGGAATGAAAATAGCTTAAAAGTATTTCACTTTTTTTTATAAGAAGGTATCGCTTGTTTCATTTCAGATCTGTATTCTGGAAACATATCTCGTCTTGACCTGGGTCTAGCTGTGGATGTGGTCGGATTGCTGCGTCATATCTTGTGGTCGGAGTCTGCTGATTGTAGCAGAGAAAGATTAGTGAAGGATTATGTCATCTCTCCAGAGACATTCAGTTGGCAACTCAAGAACAGGGTGCGAGGTGTAAGAGGGAATGCCTGCATGAGTAGTATTTAGGCATATACTAAATATTTGTTGATACTAATATCCGACAGCAACAATCATTACTATACTAGTCTACAACAGCAATAATCCCCACTATATTAGTCAACAATCATCATTATACAAGTCTACAACAGCAACAATCACCACTATATTAGTCAACAATCATCATTATACAAGTCTACAACAGCAATAATCCCCACTATATTAGTCAACAATCATCATTATACAAGTCTACACCAACTAAAATCATCATCATATTAGAAAACATCAACAATCATTATTATACTGGTATACAACAGCATCAATTATTAATATAATAGTATAAAACAGCAGCAAACATTACTATACCAGTCTGTAACAGCAATAATAATCACTATAATAGTCTACAAGAGAACAATCATGTCTATACTAGTGTACAAAAGCAACAATCATTACTGTACTAGTTTGAAACAGCAACAATAATCATTAAACTACTCTGTAACAGCAAAAATCAGCGCTCAGTCTACAACAAATGGTAATGCAAAATAAATTAAATAGGTTACTAGAAAAACCTAACTATAGATAAAAATAAATACAAAAGTATAAATACAACAGTAACAATCATTACTATGTTAGTCTACAACAACCACAATTATACTATACTAGTCTACAACAACAACAAACATTAGTATACTAGCTTACAACAGCAACAATCATTACAATATTAGTTTGAAACAGCAACAAACATCATTCTACTACTTTGCAACAGCAACAATAATTACTATACTAGTCTAAACAACAATACACATTAGTATACTAGTTTACAACAGTAACAATTATACTTGTCTACAGCAGTAAATACTATATAAGGTAGAAAAGTTACTGTAAAATACTTAGCTATCAATAGTAAACAAAATTACTAACAATAAAATATAGAACAAGGACAATTTTCTACGTTGCGATCCAAATGGGACCTTTTTTTAAGAAACAACAATCAAAGACGCAAACCCTTAAAAATATTGCCATCGGAACTGACTTGGATCCTTTACCAAAAAACAAGGCCAAGTGAATTTACAACTCATATGTCTAATAAATGACAAATTGCGTGCGTTCAATATGTGAGCATGAATTTGCCCACTATTGGAAGACAGAATTAGACATAGATAAATCGACAATTGCCATATGTAATAAAGTAGTAAGTAATATATTAGATCAAGTGGAAGCCCAACATGAACGATGCAAAAGCACAGTTAGGGGCCACCAATGAGAAATGTCAAGAGGGTGGGGAAATAAACAAAGAAGGGAAGAGAAATATGACAAAAAAGTAGATAATGGTCAATGGGGGCGGGGGAACCAATAGGCGTAGGGACCAAAGAAATGTGTAGATCCGCAGTTCCAACCTCCCAAATAGATATGCATATACACACATCCGCATACAATTACACAAACTAACAAATATATATATATATATATATATATATATGGGGGTATTGTCACCAATGCTATTTGGAATAGCCATCCACTGGATCATGCGTACAACCATTCAAGATGAAAAAGTGGGTATAAAAAAAAACAGCACTTTAACTGACCTTGTTTTTGCAGATGACATCACATTATTAAACTCTACTCATCAACAGACACAAGATATAACCAACAAACTATGCACACTCGCAGAGCAAATTGGCCTTCAGATCAACACGTCCAAATGAAATATCATGGAACTTAACAGTTCAACAAATAACATCTTAGTAAATAACCAAATACTGGAAAAATTCTCCAGCTTTAACTACTTGGACAGCTGAATGTTTGTTGACGGAAACTCAATGAAAGAAATAAACACATGTATAGCAGTGGCAGCTAGCACATTTGCTAAATTAACTAATATCTGGAAATCAAAAGATCTAGGGACAAACACCAAACTAAAGCTATTCAACTCATGTATTGTCTCAGTGTTCACGTATGGTAGTGAAAGCTGGAAATCAACTCAAGCAACAGACAACAAACTAAACAGCTTCGACAACAAAGCTGGAAATCAACTCAAGCAACAGACAACAAACTAAACAGCTTCGACAACAAATGTCTTCGAAAATGGATGAACATAAAATGGAGCGACTTTGTCACAAATAGTGATCTAAGAGACAAAACACACCAAGAGTATGTTTTAAACATCATAAGAAAACGAAGATGGAAATACCTTGGCCACGTTTTACAACTAGATGTAAACAGAATAAACCAACAAGCCCTTATATGGTCACCTGAGGGTAAAGAAAAAGAGGAAGTCCTAAAACAACCCTTAAAAACACCATTCTTAAAGAAGGGGAATTAATAGGCTGTAAGACCATTCAAGACCAACTAAAGCTGCAGGCAGCGGACCGCATCATATGGAGAACCAAAACATCTGCCCTATGTATCGCTTGCGACACGAAAGGAACAAACTTTTTATATATATACTCGTATATATAATCACAGAAAGTGCCGTCGATCCTGTCTTGTGTCTTGGTGGTGTACTCTGCTAGACTGTAACATCCATCATGTGATGTTACTCTCCCACTTGTATCTCTGCCTAACTCTTCCTCGCTTCCCTTTGACTTTACCTTCAAGTAAAGTCTTCAATAAGGTGTCATGTCTTTTAATGTGTGCAAAGTAGTGTATTTTCCTGATCTTTATTTCTATTAGTAGTTCTTTCGTCATATTAAGTGTATTTAGCACCTCTATTTGTTTCTATCTCTTTCCATGATGTTCTCCCTATTCTTTTATATACCCACATCTCAAACGCATCAATTCTGTCTTCTAATTGTATTACTTCACACTCAAATTGATATCACTTCACACACAACTTAATATCACTTCACATACAACATGAAGTCTATTCACACACAATTTTATATCCCTTTACATACATCACTATATCTCTTCACATAAAACTTGATATCACTCCACACACACCACTATATCATTTCACATACACTATATCATTACATCACACAAAACATGATATCACTTCACACACAGCTTGAGGACACACGCTATGATAGCTCCTCACACACCGTGATAGCTCTGCACACACACACCATGAAATCTCAAGACACACCGTGATAGCTTCTCTCACACACACACACACACACCATTATAGCTTCTCACACACAGCGTGTTTGACAGCTCACCATATCTAAGCTAAAAAAACTCGCCAAGCACATATTCAATAATGTACAGAAACAATAGTAATCAACAATTTCTTCACAATATCATGTCTTAGGAATATACTGAAAAAAGGGCTAATTTGATAAACAAATGCCCGTGTGTTAGAGTACAGAATAGCGATTTTGTGACCAGTTATGTATGTCACAGGAGACTACTAAGGAAGTTTCAGGTACAGTTGGTTCTCTCATCTTATAGATCAAAGTGGCCCACTAACCATGGGAAAATTAGATGTGTGTCAGCTTGAAATTCATAGATATTGCAGCAAAGCTGTAAACTATGATATAGCACAACGTGGTCTCTAGACTACAGTCTGCTAACCAAAGAAGATTTCAGAACAAATATACAAGAAGAATTATCAATGAATTTGTAACTACAATGTTTGATTACTTTCTGTAAAACTTCCGTAAATGTCAAGACTAATGACACGCTAATGACATGTTCCACAGTCTAGCCCACATCATGTTGCTCTTGACTAAGAGAATCTAATGACTTGTTTCACAAACTAGCCCATATCAAGGTGCTCTTGCCTAAGATAAACTAATGACATGTTCCACAGACTAGCCCATATCAAGGTGCTCTTGACTAAGATAAACTAATGACATGTTCCACAGTCTAGCCCACATCATGTTGCTCTTGATTAAGAGAAACTAATGACTTGTTTCACAAACTAGCCCATATCAAGGTGCTCTTGCCTAAGATAAACTAATGACATGTTTCACAAACTAGCCCATATCAAGGTGCTCTTGCCTAAGATAAACTAATGACATGTTCCACAGACTAGCCCATATCAAGGTGCTCTTGGTCAGTACACTTGGGACAAGCACAGTAACTTCCGGACTAATTTTACTATGGACATCTTAAAATACAGTGGCAATGTTACTAAGGTAATTTATTTAGAGCCCTTTTGTCTATTCAATCATTATTTAATAGAAATAGTATATTCTCTTGCAAAATTTGATTGAAGAATTGAGGAAAGTTGGACAAATATTGTATTTTATGAACATCCTTAAGAATTACTAACTCACCTTTTGAATCATATAAGTTAAATTCATAAGACGTGTTATGGGCTATCAATAGTAGATCAACTTAGTAACAACTTGCAATGAAATCAACAATATTCCCTTGCCAAATCCTTATTGAGGAATTGAGGTCAGTTGGATGTGCCATATAGCTTGTGCACATCTTGATTTTATATTTTTTTCTATAAAGATCTGAAATCATCACTATTCAAAGCCACAATACCTAAAAAATCATCAATATTCATAAGACGCACAGGGCTGTCGACTGTACAGAATATAGAACAATAAGTTTGATGAGTCAGGTAGCCAAAATATTACTCAAGATAATACCTTAAAGAATTGAAAACATGATAGACACGGAGAACAGTAAAGAATAATTCGGTTTTAGGAAAAATAAAGGAACCAGTGAAGCTATATTTAGTATCTAACTATTGATAGATAGATATATAGAAGTCAAAAAATGTATCCATATTTGCTTCATAGACTACAGCAAGAACTTTGACAGTCAAACATCAAAAATTAATCGAATGTCGCAAGAAGTAGGCATAGATAGAAAAGACATCAGACTGATTAGGAATATATGTTTGGAACAGACTGCATCAATAACGTGAGAAAACAGCTACTCACCATACATAGAAATAAGAAGAGGGGTAAGACGAATGCATTTTATCACCAAGTTTATTATATCTACACAGAGAATATCTTAAAACATATAGAAGTAATGTCAGGACTAAAGATCGGTGAGAAAATAATAAACAACCTGAAATATGCAGATAAACTTCAAAATAAACTAACTGGATTAGTTAGCATCTACTCACGACACAACTGTACAACACGTGACAGTAAATATCGATTCTCATTTTATAACTAGCACATTTCATTAGAGTTTTTTCCAGACACCAGTAAAACATTTTTGCGAGACGTTTCTTTTGTCTTATTTAATTATTATTATTATTATTATTATTATTATTATTTAATATTATTTAATATTAATAATATTTATTTATAATAATGTATTATTTAATGTGTATTATAGTTCAAGAATTATTTAAACTTCCAGTATCACTTAATGTGTATACAGTTAAAATTACAAGCTGTCAGATTGCAGGACCTGGAAGAACTATGTCTTATGCTGATGACATCTTGGTATATAGGCAGGGCAGAGATAAAAAAACGATCGCATGGAATTTACAGAGGGAGCTTTATCGTATAGGGGATTGGTGCAGTAATTCTGGAGTTTTTGTTAATCCATCAAAGGCATCGATAACATGGTTTTCCCTCAATAATCACATAGTAAACACGCCGACTCCATCGGTTACTTTGAGAGGGGATGTTCTTGAGAGAACCAGCACAATTAAGTACTTAGGGGTTATGTTGGACCAAAGTTTGAGTTTCAAAGATCATGTTCACCACATCATTGTAAAGGCTAATAAAGAACTTGCGGCGATGAAAGTTATGGCTGCTGTTCAATGTGAACAGAGGCTGCTATTTCTGCTGTATCAGTGATTGGTGGTGGCGGTGGTAGAGTACGCACTTGCGATTCTAACACTGAGCCAGACTCAAACAGAAAGATTGGATAGTGTCCAGAATGAGGCAATGCGAATCATTTTGGGTGTACGAGAGATACGTTGGCACGGGCTATGCGATACTTACTGGATTGACCAACTGTAGAGCAAAGAATACAAATCTGCAGGGCACGGGACTATCTACAAATAACAGCTGATAAAGAACATCCTCTACACCCTGAAATTCTCAAAGTGAAAGGCAGTCGAATTAAGAGAGGAAAGTCGTGGATGGGTGCGCAGAGGATATTATACATAATGTGTGCAGATTGGAGGATGTGCTACCTGGTGCGGAATGAAGTCGCGCGCCCTTCGATTGTCCGACAGCCTTCACAGTAATAATAACACTCAGTAGAGAATGCAGGTAATGGTGTCCGACAGTGGTGGGGTCGGAGGTACTCACTCTAACCGATAACAATTCCAGGGAAGGTGATATGATTGTATATACAGATGGGTCGGTTGAGAGACACATCAGAAGTGCCTGGGCCTTCACGGCTCAAAGGTGGGGGGAAACTATCAGAGAAGAAAGTAGTGCATTCGATCAGACGACAAGCAGCATGGCAATGGAGATTTTGGCAGTAACCAAAGCTTTGCAATGGGTCTGCTCGCAGACTATCTGCGAGCATGCCTGCATACTCAGTGACTCGTTGAGCATGATTGTGAACGTTCAGGCGGGATACAATCGGGAACAGTGGCTGGATGCAGTGAAGAATTCCTGTATGCGTAAAGTGACTTTCATTTTTGTGCCGGGACATGAGGGAGTCCGGGGTAATGAGAGAGCAGATAGGTTGGCCGTACACGCTGCTACTACGGCTGTTGGTGGAGCGATGGATCGAGGAGGCATTTTGAACGCCCTGCGGGAAAACGCACGAGCAAATGACCGCATAAGTGACGATGACTTTTTTTCCATGACTAGAATAAAGGAATTTGTTTGAAATGTGGTGTCGCTAGAAAGGAGCGGTTTCGTGGGCAAGAAAGAATGATGGTCAATCAAGTGCCTACTGAGACAGTCAGTCAACGTGTAATGAGGGATACACTCAATGAGATATCTGAGCACGGATGGGCTTGTCCGGAGTGCAGCAACGACGATCCAACGACTACTTAATTAGCTTCGCTATTGCCATTATTTTTAATTTTTAATATTAATCTTCATGTTGAATTTGTGACATGCTGTGTGTAGTCTATTAATATGTTCTTGCAATCATTCTTCTGATGTTGCTATTAGTACTCTCTCGTCTCCTACCACTACTATAAGAAATCGATAACATGTATTCAATTATAATATTGCCATCAATAATAGAGTAACCATGCGTTATTTTGATCTTCATTCATTACTAAGCTTGGAACAATAACATTCGATCTTGGAATTCCAAATGTCACGATACAAAGACAACAACCGATTGCAACGAAGGGAAAAATAAGAGTGTTCGGGCAGACTGAAGTATTGAGAATAGCTACAAAACAGGTAATTATTTGTTTTACTATAATATGTATTACTTAATTGAATATTATAATACATGTAGGCCCATATGCTGAATGTCTAAATTCCATAAACATTGATGAAGAGTATTTTCTAGATAATTTATTCGTAATAAAAACAACAGATTGCAGATATCTGGCAAATCAAGATTACATAAGATTGCAGATATGTGACAAATCGAGATTACATAAGATTGCAGATATGTGACAAATCGAGATTACATAAGATTGCAGATATGTGACAAATCGAGATTACATAAGATTGCAGATATGTGACAAATTGAGATTACATAGAGTAAGTGCAGCACAACTGAAATCAAACAGAGGAATCTAGGAAATAGTGCCAGGAAGTTTTGCTAATCACTAGAAATGCACATGATAACATGAAAATCGAGCAAAATACCTTTAACAAATACACAATCACAATATAGTGATGACTAAGAACGGCACTGCCCACATGCATATGACAGAGCTAAATTTTGACACACAATGGAAGAGTAAACACTAGGTCAAAGATGAAACAACACAAACAGAAAATTGACATAATTTGTTTGGCTGTGTCATGTGATGAAAATACTACAACTTGTCATGTTTTTCCATCCAATCCGGAGATAGAGAAAATATGATACATACGAGTTACTTATTTTTGTGACGTGTATTTTTCTGGAACCACTAGTTAGTCGACAAATCATAATCACGGTTACCATAAATACTGTAATCTACTTTTCAAAATATCCCTCGGCATAAAATGACTATACACCGTTTTCGAACTCCGTCGGACTATTCTTCTTCTGACAATTCATCTTCTGACAAATCTTATTCTGGCAATTCTTCTTCTGACAATTCTTCTTTTTCTGCGTTCATTCTCTGACCAGCGCAGAATGTGGTTTCAACCAGGTCGCTTGAGGTACGCTGTGTTACTTGTTTACATCGAAAATATACTATTTGCACCTTCCAGCTCGGCACATTTCATTCCGATTTCAGCATACCTATATTGCAGGTCAGCTTACCTAACCTGTGCGTGCCTTCCTATCTGCCTTCTGGCCATCTATATCAGTGGCAACCATCATTCAATACGACTAGATAACATGTCTTCATTACAAAAAAAAATCCATTGAAAACCATTGGTTTGATATAACACCCTAGCACCAGAATTCACATAAGTCTTCTG
Organism: Meghimatium bilineatum; assembly: GCA_034231615.1. Lineage (NCBI taxonomy): Eukaryota > Metazoa > Mollusca > Gastropoda > Stylommatophora > Philomycidae > Meghimatium > Meghimatium bilineatum. The sequence continues at coordinate 149,786 of CM067318.1, read as the reverse complement.
CATTGATAGTACCACATTGATAGTACCACATTGATAGTACCACATTGATAGTACCACATTGATAGTACCACATTGCACGGAATATTTCTCATTTATTATAGGCCTACTACTAAAAACAGAAACAGAAAGGACTATGGTCAACTCACAACTTATCTATTGATCTTGATGAACTTTGTTGAACTTCAGCAATAAAATATTTTCCTTTATTGCTCCATTTTAAATTTCCATGTGTTTTCTGCAGCAAGTTTGCTTTATCCAAAATATCTATTGTCTATTCCCAGTTGGATGATAGTGGGAATATCCATACTTGCCGTTAAGTGTAGTAGTGCTGACTGGCAGCTTTAGGTCTATGCAAAGCGAGATGTGTCGCCTTGGTGGTGTTTAATCCATATTTGTTCAGGGTTGTCTTGATATTATCTATCCATCGTTTTCGTAGGTCTTCCTCGGGTCTTGTAAAACATCTTCTCATGTTATATTTTGCTGTCAGTAGTTGGTTATGGTTCAATTCTTATAAGGATTCCAAAGCATTGTACTTGTTGTTCTCGATGTACTCCGTGTATGGTATTATACCGATTTTTCGTTTGATTTGATTTCTTATTTTGTCTAGTTTGGTCTTGCGGCTTTACTCTGGCATTTCAGCTCACATGCAAGTTTGTTTTCTCTGTCAGCGCACATGTCTGGCATTGATAGCAGAGTGTTGGCATGAAAATATAATTTATCATAAAGATATTATATTTTGACTTCCATCTTGATCTTTAGGAAGAGCTGTAATGGCGATAGCTGGTTTGTCATTATGTTTGCTTTCAGGCATCTTGTCGCAATCTCTCTAATTTTTACCATTGTCTGTGAATATACTTTCTATGTATTTAAATTCGAAGTATGTTTCACTGTAGTTTTGCTTATTGTTATATTCACTGGATTTGGTGTTGTGATGATTTTCGTTGCTTCTGTTTTCAGCGTATCTATTTTCATGTTATACTTTGTGCATGCTGTCGTGAGTGCATTTATTTCTGTGGATATTTGGCCTAGTCAGTGCACGCTTGGTATTGTTTTTCTGGTCCTCATTTCGGTCACAGAGCGTTAATTACTTAGCAATGAATACACGCCGCCGACTTGCCAAGTATGTTGCAGTGGAGATGTTGTTCACTGACTGGATGTCATGTCATGACATATTCTTTCTTTATTGAAAGTTAATTACAAATATCACTTCCAGATAAATCACACTAAAATAATATATTTTTTCTGATTGAAAAACACTTCTTTCACTGTAATAAACACTGCGTGTTTAATGTCGAAGAGTGTAAAAACATTCAGCGGCTACACGCCGCCATACTTGGCCCAAAGTATTTTCTATTTAAGAAATGCCACTGTCAGTATGTTGGATTTACTGTGCTTTAAATATTCCTAAATCGTTTACGGTTGCGCGACCGCACAAGTAACTAGAAGGTACCATTCACGAAATCTACAATCTGTGCGTATAAAGAACGAGCGAGTGGCTTTTTTAAAAAACAAATGTGCGACAAATCAGTATCATTCATTCACACACAAAAATTCACCGCTCAGACATCTTCAGGTTTGATCACATGATAAAAAATTGACAGGGGGTATTGTGTGTTTCTTGTGTACTTGCTTCAGTCAAACCGCCTGTAGTATTTACTATTTCTATATTTATACAATAAAATGAGTCATATGTAACAATATTGCTATAATAGAAATGCATTCTCTTTGCCAGACAGACCCGTTTATTATCAAGAATGGTAACAAGTACACTGGATTCAGCCTGGACTTGCTTGAGTATCTGTCTAAGGAAGTTAATTTTAACTATGAACTATTCGAGGCTGATGATCGCGTGGATGCTAGAGGAGAAAAAATTAATGGAATGATCTACGCTCTGACTTCTGGGGTAATTTGCCAATTCATCATGAGATCTATATTTACAGAATAACATCTAATTTGTATTATCATTGTCATTAATACGTTTCCTTTACAACGTTAATGTTCTATACTACAGCTGAGGCTATTAATCATATAAGACATGTTAGATCATTGGAAAACAGCCTTCAAAATAAATCGTTTGATATTACGCGTGACTGTCTATGGTCACTTTGTGTCGACAGCTAATGAAAATTATGGAACAAGTCAATTTAGTTTATTTAGAAGGATATTTTCCAAATAGCCAACAGGTCTTACGTATTCCATGATCACGATAAAGCAACTATGTAAACTTTTTTTACATAATCTTGAAGACTGGAAATTAATTAATACGCACAGGGACCTCCATATCTGGGTTTATATGCCTGTCGTTTTGTATTCCTGTGAATATTGAAAAGAAAATATTTATAGTGTATAAATAGAAATTTAGAGGCCAAACATTACACATTATTGATCTTTCCACAAAAATTTCTAACAAGCACAATATGCAACTACAAAGTCAATTGACTAGAATACCACTCATGACAACTTATTTATAACTTATAAATCCTTGCGGATTATCTCTTGAAGCTACAACGTGAGTACCCAGGGTGCAATGAAGTGAACTCCCTATAACATTGAAGCTCTTTTTTAGCAGTAGTAAATGTTTTACTTGTGTCATGCACTAGCAAATATTGTACTTCTGTTAAACACTAGTAAATGTTGTACTTATGTTACACACTAGCAAATGTGCTTATGTTACACACTAGTAAATGGTGTACTTATGTTACACACTAGTAAATGTTGTGCTTATGTTACACACTAGTAAATGTTGTGCTTATGTTACACACTAGTAATGTTGTGCTTATGTTACACACTAGTAAATGGTGTACTTATGTTACACACTAGTAAATGTTGTGCTTATGTTACACACTAGTAAATGTTGTGCTTATGTTACACACTAGTAATGTTGTGCTTATGTTACACACTAGTAAATGGTGTGCTTATGTTGCACACTAGTAAATGTTGTACTTATGTTGCACGCTAGTAAATGTTGTACTTATGTTACACACTAGTAACTATTGTACTTATGTTGCACACTGGTAAATGTTGTACTTATGTTGCACGCTAGTAAATGTTGTACTTATGTTACACACTAGTAACTATTGTACTTATGTTACACACTAGTAAATGTTGTACTTATGTTGCACGCTAGTAAATGTTGTACTTATGTTGCACACTAGTAAATGTTGTACTTATGTTGCACGCTAGTAAATGTTGTACTTATGTTACACACTAGTAACTATTGTACTTATGTTACACACTAGTAAATGTTGTACTTATGTTGCACGCTAGTAAATGTTGTACATATGCAAAACTTATACTTATGTCACACACTAGTAAATGTTGTGCTTATGTTACACACTAGTAAATGTTGTGCTTATGTTACACACTAGTAACTATTGTACTTATGTTACACACTAGTAAATGTTGTACTTAAGAATGGAAAACATCAATATATATATATATATATATATATATATATATATATATATATATATATATATATATCCCCTACCAAAAAAATCTTTGGTAATGTACTGACTATAGAACAGTAGCATTAATTAGCCAAGCAAGAAAGATCTTAATAGGAATAGTTATGAAAAGAATACAACAGAAATTATAAACCAAAATTAAGAACGTACAAGGAGGATGTCAGTCAGGCAGAGGCACAAAAGATCATTTAGTAAATATGAGAAACATTATCCCAACAAAATGTAGGGAATACACAACATATCTATTCATGTGTTTAATTCTATCTCTAGGCAATTTTATTATGTTTTTTTTTATACTTAAAACTTACGAGTCTTTATCCTTACGTACAATACCACAGTATCTCCAAGAGCAGGTGCTCTCACGTTGGTGCTCTTGGACAGAAAAATCATGTAGCGAACAGGATTCGGAACAATTCCCATTCAGATGACACCCAATCGCCTCGCACTTTGAGTCACCACGCCTTCAGTATATACTTTGAGTCAAAGACGGAAGTAGTCATGACTCAAGGTGCGAGGTGAGTGGGCATTATTTGAGCGGACATGGTTTGAATCCTGTATGATGCATGATATTTATCTGTATTAATATGTCCTCTTCTTCTTCTTCTTTCTGTCCTCATGTACCTTTCGGTGTTGAGGGGAGAGTGAGTGTACGGTCTTTTGCCCTTCTATTTGCCTCCTCTGCTGTTATATTTCCGAGTGTCTCTAATACACTAACTATCCATCTTTTACGAGGGCGTCCAATAGGTCTCCTGTTTTCGTATCGTTTGTTAAGTGTTTTTTGGATAAAACTTTGCTCTTTCTGTCTGGTTATGTGGCCGTACCATTTAACTTGTTGTTTCTGTATGTATTCTATTGTTGGCTTGATCCCTAATTGTTTCCTTAGTGCTTCATTCCTGATTTTGTCTCTCAAGCTAACTCCAATCATACGTCTCACACATTTCATTTCAGTGGTGTTAATCTTATGTATTGTTCTAGAATCTAATGTCCAAGTTTGACACTGATAACACAATGTTGGTAAGAAAATGGTGTTGAAAAGCGCTTTCTTTGTTTCTAGTGTAATATCTTTGTTTCTTAGTAAAGGTGTTAATTGACCAATGATCTGACAGGCCTTATTACATCTTGCGTTTATTTCTGCTTCTTGTTTATTGTCATATCTCAATGTGCTGCCCAGATATTTGAATTCATCTACTTGTTTTAGTTGTTTATTATTTATCTGTATGTTGATGTTCTCCTTTTCTCTTGCAATATTCATTACTTCTGTTTTGTCTATGTTGATTTTCATTCCAAATTGCTTGCCTGCTGTGTCTATTCTGCTTAGGTGGTCTTGCAGGTTTTTAATGCTGTTGTGGAATAAAACCTGGTCATCTGCAAAAAGCAGTTCATTTGCTTCATTAGAATTTGCTGTTTTGTTTATATGGTCCATGTATGTAATAAAAAGTAGTGGGAATAATACACATCCCCGCTTTACTCCTGTGCTAATCACAAAGTCCTCTGTGTAGCCTGCAGCTGTTCTTATAGTGCAATTGCTGTTGTTATAGAGACTTCTACAAACGTTAATTAAATGTTGGCATACTCCATAAATTTTTAATGTTTCCCATAGTTTTTCTCTGTTTACTCGGTCAAATGCTTTCTCTTGATCTATGAAGGATATGTATACATTTTGGTTGTATTCTATTGACTTCTCTGCCAACTGTTTCAGAATAAATATTGCATCAGTACATCCTCTGTTTCTTCTAAAACCAATTTGTGTATTGCTAAGTTGTTGTTCTATTACAGGTCTCAGTCTTTTCACTACTATTTTTGCATATAGTTTTCCTGCATGGCTTAACAAGGAAATTCCCCTGTACTGGTTACAGTCTCTTTTGCTGCCTTTCCTTTTCCATATTGCCACTATGATAGCTTTTCTCCAGTCTGTTGGTGTCTTCTGTTGCCTCCACGCTGTGTTAAAAATTATATGTAGCCAATATAATCCTGTTTCTCCTGCTGCTCTTATAATTTCTAGTGGTATGTTATCTATCCCTGGAGCTTTGTTATTTTTTGCCTTTTTTATGACCCGGCAATTTCCTCTATGAGAATATTTGGCTCTTGTTCATTACAACTCTGTATGGTTTCTTTTGCTTTATTATTGCTTGGTGTTGTATTTAGTAACTCAGAAAAGTATTCTTTCCATCTTTTTAATGCTTTTTGCTTATTTGAAATGGAATTACCTTCTCTGTCATTTATTAGTTCTGTAGGATCGTGATTTTCTGTTCTGGTTCTCACAACTTTGATTGTTTTGTAGAAGCGTTTTGTAGCTGTTTTGTAATCCTTATTCAAGTTCTTGCCAAAATCAGACCATGATTTACTTTTAGCTTCTTTAATCAGTTGTTTTACTTTTTTTCTCTTTTTCTCTTTCACGCCTTGTCTTATAGTTTCACTCCACCACGTGGTGCTCTTTTTCCCCGCTTTACCACGTTGTGTAGTACCACATATTGCTTTAGCTGTGTCCATTACTGAGGTTTTAAATTGTGTCCACTCTTCTTCTACTGATCTTGTTTCTGTGTTTAATTTCTTGTATTTTTCTGCTATTTGTCTTTCAAAGAGTTTTAATATGTTTTCATCTTGAAGCTTGTTAATTCTAATGATCTTGTCATTGTCTTTCTTGTGTATTTTATCAATATGTTCGCTTGCATTTGGCTTTCTGATGGTAGCCATCACCATATGGTGGTCTGTATCATCTGATAAATTAGGTACGGCTCTACTGTCCATGATTTGTCTTCTGTTCTTGGTTTTTGTTAATATGATGTCAATCTGGCTTCTGCATTCAGGCTTGTTCCATTTGTGCCAAGTATAGATGTGTGACTCTCTGTGTTTAAAGAAAGTATTCGTGATGTATAGTTCGTTTTGACTGCATATCTCTAGTAATCTGTCTCCATTTTTATTTCTTGTTGTTAGTGTATCCCCAAAAGGTCCTAGGTATCTACTGTCTTCACTCGTTCTTTTCCCTGGCCTTCCGTTAAAATCTCCCATTACTATTAGGTCATCCTCTTTATCTATTTTGTTTATGTTTTCATTCAATAGTTCATAGAATTCTTCACTGTCTATCTGGTTGTTGTTGCATGGGGAGTAAATTTGTATGTAAGTTGTTCTTTTGTTGTTTTCTAATATTGTAATGCTCATTATTCTTTCTGAGCTTATTTCTAAAATGTTTTTGGCAGTTTTTTCTTCCACTATAAACCCTACACCATGTTTCGCATTGTGATTCTCGTTTACACCTGAATGTGTAATTGTAAAGTTGTTGTGTGCCCTCTTCCCACCTCTACCTTTTGTTCTTGTCTATATGTCCTCGGTGCGTATATATTATAGTATTTATTTGCTGTGATACAAGCAAGTGTTCACGCTACGGTAGTTGAAAAGTACTCCTGAATACTATTAGATGTTGCCGATGCTCTAGAGCTCTATTACATGTAGCTGGTGGTCGGGAACACTATTTGGCCTACCTCTGGCTGGTGCTCATAGTCTGAAAGATTTGAGAGCCCTTGTCGTAGAATGTTTTTCAATACTCATTTCTTCACTGTTTGCAATGTTATTTAAAGATTAATCTCTAAGCAGTGTACAATATTATTTCTAGACATCTCTTAGCGGTGTGCAATGATATTTCTAGACATCTTTTCGCAGTTCTGAGAAAGAGATGGAAAAAAACTATTTATATAAGTGAAGTTTTGTGAGACTTTGACAGTATGCAATCCTTACTATATCGACATGTTATATTAAAGGCGTTACTTATGCGTGATGATTGGTCTAATGGTTTACTTAAGATACCTTCAGACGTCATGCATACATCTCTCTAGATACGTTGTTTGTCTGTGTGATGATGACTATTTGTTACGTCCACTTTGTAACATTCAGTTACATGTATGTCCTTCACTATAAAATCATAGAAGGCCAATAAGCCCTATCACTGTATTGTTTACCAGTTCGTGTAATATTATTTAGTCTGTGAAGTTATCGCCGTCTATATGTTCCCATGTTAACATATCATACTGTTAGGGTGTCTGTCTAACCATTTCCTCAGTTGAATCATGTGCTTTCTTACATTGTTTATTCCTAGAATGCAAGTATGGCTGTCGGTGCTCTTGAAGTGACAGCAGAACGAGAGAATGTTGTATCCTTCTCTTACACAGTTATGTCATCACAAGCTAGCATCCTCATCAAGAAAGCAGACAGCACTACCAACTTCTTTCAATTCCTTGGTCCATTTTCTGAAGGTAACATCAATATCTCAGGCATACAATGCTTTATTTATGCTCGTATCTATGTGTGGATTTCTATGATAGACATATAAGTGCACACATGCGTGTGTATTATGCATGTGTGTATGTACAGTATATGGTTAACATATAGGACTAGGTGTGTCTGAAATTGTTTGTACATTACGCAGTTTAAGTCTATGTTTATTGTTTGTGTATATGTGCATGTAGTGTATGTGTGTTCATATACCTGTGTATACAAATATATAGAAATGTATGTGTGTATTTGTGTGTATATTTATACAAATTCCTGTGAACATATGTAGATATCTATGTAGATGTTTGTTATCTACATTTATCAATGCATTTTATAACCCTTTATGTCTGTAGAAATTAGTGTAATCCTACGTGTGTATATATATATATATACTAATATATGTCTGTGTAGAAATTGGTGTATCGCTACGTATATAACATATATATTCAGAAGTGTGCATTCACTGGCCCCTACATGAATGTTCATCCACTACATTAACATGAGTGTGCATTCACTACATTAACATGAGTGTGCATTCACTACATTAACATGAGTGTGCATTCACTACATTAACATGAGTGTGCATTCACTACATTAACATGAGTGTGCATTCACTACATGAGCATGAGTGTGCATTCACTACATGAGCATGAGATGAGTGTGCATTCACTGCTTAAGCTTGAGTCTGCATTCACTGCTTGAACTTGAGTGTGCATTCACTACATGAGCATGAGTGTGCACCCAGTGGACTGTCTGAGCGTGTTCTGACTCCACGCTTACTGACAGCCTGTTAGGCAGTCATAAAGTAGGTGATGTCTTGCTGAGACTGTCTCAAAAAGCATACAGGTCTTGGCTAACCATCTACATGTAACGTCTGATATTAGGCGAATTTACACGTGTGAGGCTATGATAGCTTATCGGCCCACTGGGTAATGTAGGTGATCTCTAGCAACGCGGTGTGGACCGCATCGGGCATGGTGAGACACGTAGAAAGCCATGGTCACCCACTGCATCGTACTTCACTTCCAGTCGTCTCGATTCGTCTTCATACTGGTTTCAAATGAGGTCCGACAAGAGAGTGAGGTCGAAGTTTTCCACAACTCCTCTTCACTTTAATAAAAATCCCCAGTGCAAGTCACTTTCACATCCACGAAAATTCACCGAAAGGAAAAATGTTTTCCCACTGACTCTAGCAGCATGGAATTTACGCACACTCCTCGACAATTACTGGACCAAAATCTGCCTACAGTGGTCATTCCATGTCCGAACTGCCCAAGAACATTTACAGCTCTAATAGGACTCATTTGCTATCTACGAACTATTAAGAATGGTCATAATTCTAACTGAATCTTCAAAAGTGGATGTAGAATGGGAATCATCTCCTGTGATGGACGAACATACACGAGTGTGCATTCCCTAGATAAGCATAAGTGTACATTCACTATATAATTGTGAATTTTTATTCACTATATAAGTGTGAATTTACATTCACTATATAAGTGTGAATTTACATTCACTATATAAGTGTGAATTTATATTCACTATATAAGTGTGAATTTACATTCACTATATAAGTGTGAATTTATATTCACTATATAAGTGTGAATTTATATTCACTACATGAAAATGAGTGTTCATTCACTAAGTATTGAGAATATAGGACTTATTTAAATGTTAAAAAATTCTTCAAGAATATTACTATCATTGTCAGATTTTAAGAAACTGTTGAATCACTGTTGGAAACGTTGCCAAGTTGACCTGTTAATTTGGCATGTATAGAGTAGACAGAGTGATATTAAAATAATAACATAAAATTCTTGATTAGAAGCTAACTTCACAGCATGCGGACATTCTCATAAGTGCTCCGCCCTCCGATCAATCATCCATCCAAATGTATGTAGATTCAGAGTCCCGGTGTTGATTGTGTGATCTTCGGGGCTATCCAAAAAATTTACTTTTCCTTCCGTCACCTCTAGATACTCCCATTTCTAACATTTTCTGTATGTGTACGTTCTCAGTTTCATTGACATCATCTGCATCTTGAAATAAATTTATTACTGCCTTAATTAAGTCTGCTTTATCTCTTCTCAGCAATGTGCCGTCTATCGCCGCATTGCCTACCAATAAGTCGGCTCTCTTGTTTCCTCTGACCCCAGCATGACCAGGGCAGTATATCCATGTAATAACATAATTATATACACAGATGGCTCCGTTAACAGAAACACAAATAAAAGCGGTTGGAGTTGTATTGCAGCCTACAGAAATGGCGTGAAGTTGGTTGATAAATCTTCAGCATATTCTTCTTTCACATCGAGCATGAGGATGGAGATAGAGGGAGTTACAACAGCATTTAATTGGTTGATAACTGATACATCAACACACTTGGTAATACTCACAGACTCTCAAAGCATGCTGCCCAAGATAGAACAAGTTCCTGCTAAGAAAAGAATGGTGGGACTGTTATTGAACAACATAAAATTACTGAACTATAATTCGTTTCATAATTCATGCTACTTCTCCGTTGGAATAATTTTTCTCCAAAAGTATATGTTAGAGAGAAAAGATCATTTCAACCCAACTTGAAATTCTTCACGATCACATGAAACCATTTTTTTAATTTTTGCCCTTAAAAATGTAACTAGATTGAAACATTATCTCTATAAATTATACATTTAGAAAGGCTTTGTGAATGTACATAATACACAATTTTTTACAGTACAGACAAGTCTGTCAACAATCCCTTTTGATGAGGGGAAATAAGCCTTATTTATTTATTTTTTTCTCTCCAACTTTTCATTGGCTGTGACGCAATGTATAAAAATGCTGACAAATTAAAGGCACGGAAAAAATAAGAAGACATCATCAGTGACGATTTTTCTCTCGATGTACATGAACTTTAATATGTTGATATCACGTCGATCTACTATGGTACGAAAACCATGATTTTCATGAGTGGGAATGTGTCGTCGTATGACATTTATTTAGAGATTTCATTGTTATTGACAGACTTCGTGAATTTATTTGGCATTAATACTTTCTGCTCTGCATGGATCATTGTAATGTGTTGTCAGGATTATCACCAATGAAATGCACGGAGATACTATAGTATGCCCATAGAAGATACATTATGTGCTGTATTTTTTTGTTGGTTGGATTGTCTAATTGTTTAATCTTATAATAATAGCTAAACTATTATTACTCCAGATTACTTAAAGGCTTATGACATATGCTACGTGTTTTTATTGTGGTTTCTAGCTCGATTTAAAACACATTTATGTACATAGTTAAAAGTTTTATTAGAATATGAGTTTGGAGTGTAAATTATTTACTATGCAAAATGTGAGTACAGAATTGTACAGTTACTTTCGCGGAGAAGCTAGAATGGGTCGTTTTGATTACGACACACACATTCATTAGACCATTAATTAAACCATTAAACTATCACAAAATCATTAAACGCAAGATTTTCATAATGGTAATATCTGATAATAGATGGAAAGGTAGTAATAACTGTCAAAAAAGGTAGCAATAACAACTATGTATTATCCTGGAGGGGCGTGAAAAAAAAAGATCAAAGAGCTATACACAGAGTAGATTTATTTTCAACCCAGTCACCGCATATACCATAAAGAAAATAGAATTCATATTAGAAAGCATAATAGTTATGTAACTAATAGGAATTTTATTTTAAATACTACTATCATACAAACATATGCACCCACAAACGATGACCACACCACATAAGAAAAAGACCAATACTTCGACTTGCTAACAGATACCATCGGACAAGTTCTAGGTCTAAACGATAAATTTGTATTGGGAGACTCCAATGGTCATGTAGGGCAGAGACGAACACATAAGGAAAACCAAATAGGATCATTTACAGATAACAACAGAGCTTGGAACTACAGTGTAGTTCCAATTATTACTAGTAGTTATAACTACAATATAACTACACATATTAGAGATTTGTTCAGAACACAGATTTTACATTACTAGCGATTTCTTTGAGCATAAAAAGAATAAACTATGCACATGGTATAAATACAACAATCTGGATCAAGCTGCTGAGATAGATTTCATACTGACACGACTGGCAGAAAGACACAGTGTTAGAAATGCAGAGGCCATTCCCAACACCACAGTAACTACAGACCACCGTCCTATAATCGCATACCTAGGGATAACAATGCATAGCCAGAAATGCAGAAAAGTAATGAACACAAAAACAATTGACACAAGAAAACTGAATGACTCAGAGACACAAAGAGAAATACACACAGATATGATAACAATTACAGAGATGTTCATAACATAGACGATAACATAGTAATAGTATGGCAAAAATGTAAAAAAAAACACCCTTCTAGAATGCCAAGCAAAACACTGTAGCACTAGAAATACAGAAGTACTAAAGAAGAGAGCAGCTTGGTAGAATAATGAAGTTAAAGACGACGTGAAAATAGAGATTTCTTAAAATTGGAAATTTGTTATAAAAATGCACTATTGAGGGATTCACTATTAAGATGTTTTTCTTCAGCAAAAACTTATATTATTATATAGAGCAATTGCGAATGATCAAAGATAAACTTATTAATATGTTGGGTTTTTTAAATTCTGAGATTTGCTTATTATTGTTAATAACACTTCCGCTTGACATTTACTTGATTCAATTTCAATGAAATGTATCGTTCTTGAAAGAAAGAATTTATTTTAAGAATGAAAGCTTAATCTTCAGTCAGGTTGATAGTAGCAGCATCATTTCTCCAAGATATTCATGAATTATTCTCTGAAACCAAAATTTCAACATTTGTTATTTGTTTATATTTCTTCTGCTATTTTTTCCATATATGCCTACAAATATTATCATTATTAAAGCAAATATGTATCACTAATGTTGGTGTATCTTCCTTGTAATCATGGACATTAGTAAAAAATATTTTATTTCAAGGTATTTTTACAAAAATATTAATAGAGGTTTTGTTCGGGCAAACCACAACGTTCGAGGGCTATAAACAAGAGATGCATAAACGTATATATCTTAGCTTCATGATTAAATACTTAACATCGCTGCTTTTAATTTTTTGATGGTTGATGTTTGCACATAAAGTTGATCTTCTGAGCACAGAAATATCAAGTCACAAGCTATCTTAGCCAAACTGTAAAATACAATGATAAACATTGATATGCAAAATGTATTATATGTTATATTCACTTTTTTCTTTTCTAAAATAAACTAGGATTATGGCTGATGATTCTGGTGTTCATGATGGTAGCAGGTGTATCTCTCTTCGTAATGAGTAGATATGACCCTACACAAAAAGGCAATGTCCAACACTTTGATCTGAAGGAAAGCTTATGGTATAGTCTCAACATTGTCCTGCAGGTAAATACATGTTTCTGTACGTCGCCTCAAACTATTATTTCACATGTATCTGCGGCATAGAGAGTGTTTTGAGTCTATGGTCTCAAGTTTATGTCTTATCTTAATCTTATCTTAATTAGAAACTGGCCTCACAGCACGTGGGGCATTCCCATAAGTGCTCCGCCCTCTGTTCCAGCAGACATCCGACTCAATGGTGTTTCGAGTCTAATGTCACCAAACAGACGTCGACATCAGGGCACAACTCTTGCCCTTGCGACATGTTTCTTTGTTGTTCCGCCCACCAACGCCGTGCCCGTAAGTTCAAGCACAACATCGGCCTGTCGGAATAACATGGTAACTGTTATCAAAGGTTACGACTATGGGATTGTATAGATGGCATGCCATGAAGCTTCTATAAGAAGATAACCTCAGTATAAAGAAATGTCATCTACTAAGGTTTTCTGTTGCACAACATGTTTATGTCTATGGTGCCCCAGTCTATGATTTCAGTCTTATATGTTTTGTATAAATATACAACATAATTGTACATACCAGATACAATGTCACTGAAAAGATGAAGAACTTTATAATGACAATAGACCCGAGATAAACATACCATATAACAGCAGAAGTCTATCAATATTCGCAGCAGAAGTAAGGGAGGCACTAAGACACATGAAATATGGCAATGCCCGAGGACCAGACAATATCACATTAGAATAAATAGTAGCTTTAGGTGATTTTGAGTTTAACTAATCACAAAATTGCTGAATGATATATATATAATAGCGGATACATACTCATTGACTATCTAACTGATCCATATTTATAGCCTTATCTAAGAATCCAAGAGCCATCGAATGTGAAGAACACCGTACAATCAGCCGCAGCAGATACCAAAAATACTTCTCAGAATCAGCACGAAGAGAGTGAGAAACAAACTAAAAACAGAAATAAGTCTAGAACTATGTGGCTTTGTAGAAAGCAAAATGCTATATATATTTTGATAGCGCTAAAAGAGAGGTCTATACAGTTAAAAGTAAACCTACACCTCTGTTTTTATAGACTACATAAAAGCATTTGATAAAGTTAAACATAGTGAAGTTATTCACATGCTAGAAAATCTGAACATTGACAGTAAGGATTTAAGAATCATCAAGAACATGTACTGGCAGCAAACAGCAGCAATAAGAGTAAGACATCAAACTGACCCTTATAAAACAAGGAGTTAGACAGGGATGTGTAATTTCACCAGACCCGTTCTCTTTATACAGTGAAAACATAATGCGTACAATAGTTGATATCCCAGGAATGTCAGTGGAAGGACATAACATAAATAATTTGAGACATGCGGATGACACTGTTCTGATTGCTAAACGTGAGGAAGACCAAGGTTTAATAAATGTAGTAGTCACAGAAAGTAAAGAGAAAGGCATTTTCCTAAATATAAAGAAAACATAAGTAATAGGTATTTTAAAGAAACAAAATAACACAGCTTGCAAGATTACAGTGAATGATATAGTATTAAAACAGGTCCACCAATTAAAATAGTTAGGTACAACGTTTACAGCAGATGAAAGAAGTTCAACAGAAATAAGAAGCAGAATAGGGCAGACAAAAACAACATTCAGAAACATGAAATATACATTGTGTAATATGAGCTTGTCATTAGATGTGAGGAAGAGAGTTCTGCAGTGCTATATACGTCCTATACTAACATATGGATGCGAGTCTTGGACAACAAACAAACAGGAAAGTGGGAAATTAAAGGCACAAGAGATGTGGTTCTAAAGAAGAATGCTGAGAATACCATGGATTCAGAAAAAAAACAATGTGGAAGTGTTGAAAGAGCCAAATCCGAAACGGACCTTAATTAATACTATAAGAAAAAGGTAATCTTCATTTTTAGCCACTTCATGAGACAGAAAAGTTTGGAGAACATAGTCACAACAGGCAAGATTGAAGGCAACAGAGACTGAGGGCGACACCGTGAGAAAATATTAGAAAGTTTGACAACCTGACTCAGCAAAGAAACAACAACTATCTTGACACATAATGCTGGTGATAGAGAGCTGTGGAGAGCCATGATCGCCTACGCTAGCCAGCATTGCACCTGATGATGATTATCTGTGGTTTAGAGGGTGTTTGATGATATGCTCTCAATCTTATGTCTATGGTGCCCCAGCCTATGATTTAAGTCTTGTATAGATAGTGCCTTATCTCGCGACATTATGTTCTCTTCTATGTGATTTCTATTACCCAGTAAATTTTTTTAGTGGGGTGCACTTCTTGTTCCTCTCCTTATTGCATTATTTTGTGCAATAAGTCATTATACATCCGCCAAGTGTAAATTTAATGGATTTATTTACTATATTTATTTTAATAGCATTTGTATCTGTAATTTCTATTATTTATTGTTATTGTGTCTGATGAAGGTATTATTGCAAAACGTTAATTTGTATAGTCATTAATGTTTAATATCTTTGCTTCCATTATCTTATCAGTACCAGTAGTATTTTATTTTATTTTTAACGCAAACATACTTATTTATACAATATTTTCATATTTATTTGACTGCGGGCAATGTCTGATCCTTTCTGGTTTTATGGTCATGACATTTACAAGATTGTATTTTACTTCAAGTAATTTTGTATTTTGCTCACATCAGGGCTCCACAGACTACTCACCCCAGACCACTTCCATGAGAGCAATTATTGCTTTCTTTTGGTTCTGTGTACTTATTATTGAAGCAGCATACACAGCTAATCTTGCAGCTTACCTCACGTTACAGCAGATGGATGATCGTATTAAATCCATATACGATCTTGCTGGACAAACCAAACAAAAGTATGGTGTTGAGAATGGCAGTGATATCATGGGCTTCTTTCAGGTAAGTATATCTTTTTATTATAATTTCAATGTGTAGCACTTCTATTTATTTATTTATTCACTTTTGTAATCCGATGCTGTTTGTGTCTTATAGCATCATTACCTTGACTGGTAATTGGCACTGCGGCAGTTGTTTTCTTGTTTTCTGTTTACTAAATTCCAGGAAACTGCCGTTTTCTCACTGTTTATCTTTATGCTGAGTAGTCCTGCTCTTCTTTTTTTGTTCTTCTGAAAATGTGCATATATCTGAAGTTGTGTTGATTCTCAAACTCGTAGTATTTACAAGTATATAGTCTGTATAACGAAATGGTGTCATTGTTTACATGATACACTAGTGTTTCCCAACTTCTTTTTTACCATGCTCCGCATAAGTCATTCTAAAATTCTGATGTCCCCCGATGTAACATATACTTAATTTTTTAATATTAAAAAATTGTATTCTCTTCCCCCCCCTTTCTAAATTCCCCCCCCCCCTGAACAATCAAATTATCACCCTGTGGGGTGTTCGACCCACGTTGGAAAACAATGAGACACACAGTTTATTATGGAAGTTTGGAGGTGGAGTTGGCCATCTATTGTGGGCAAGGTGACCCGAAAGCCAAACTGAAATCCCTAACAACCTCTTACAACATGCATGTCAAATCAGTGTTGGTATTGTATGCTCCTCTTTCAGGCCCCGCAGTGCGAACTGGTCTCCAGTGAAAAGTGTGAATCCTAGCACTGATATCAAAACGTAAGTGACCCCCCCCCCCCCACCATTGTACTGTAAAGTGTGAATCCTAACACTGATATGAAAAACCCGTGTACCCCTGTGCTGTAAAGTGTCTTTTTCTTCTTCTTCTTCTCATTCGCACGCAGTATGACAATTCTACACAGTGAGTCCAGTTTTCGTAATAAATACTCCTGTATTTGAAAATTACTTGGTGTTTCCATAAAACTTTCTGTGGATATCCATCTCTGTGAGCAGGTGTTCTTCCCATAACTGCTTTATTTTAGTGCGGTCTTGCGGGACATGTTCCGCGGTCTTTGATGCGTGCCCACGTGAATACGGCATGATGGAACAAGACTTAGTCTATTTAATTGGCTATTTAGTCTGTTGTGTCCGGTTCTGAGGCGGGAGATAATAACCAACTCAGCTTTGTCTAGATAGTGAGCTTTGTCTAGATAGTGATAGTTGTCTTTTGGGTAATCGACTTTCCTGATAGCTTTGATGAGAGTCCTCTTTTTTTGGTAGGTGATTTCTTGTTATTTTTGTTCCTGTGTTGCTCCATGACTCTTCTTTGGATGTTCACTTTTCGTATGTTTGTAGCTGTCAAAGTCTTGTAGGACGAACATTGCATTAGTACGAAACACCCCTGTTGATATTGGTGTGTTGTGTTTTTAATTATTTTTGCAGCAATATTTAGAGCATGTACTTCTGCAGAGTAATTGGAGCAGAAGATTTCAGTTGGTGAACATGTGGATTCATTGTCTTTTTCTTGATATTTTATGTACACTCCAACACCTTCATTCTTCACTGCTCTGGTTTCTTATCCGTCTGCATATGCGTGTGTCCATGATTCTCTGGGGTACATGTTTTAAATCATATTGCATAATATTGTTTTATTCTGGAGAGTATTCAGGTCTATCATAGTGTGGTTGTTGTTGATGGTGGTTCTGATGGTGAGATTTTGATATTACTCCCACGGAATGGGGAAACGTGTTGGTATTATCCTCTTGTTATGTCTGGTAGTTCTTCCTTATATTTTCTGGTTAGTTTTTTGTGTGGGGGGAAGGGGGGGTCATTGAATAAAACTGCTTTCGGCATCTCACTAGCTAGGTTGCCGAATCTGGCCTTCTTTGGATGTGCTGGCATGCCCTTGTACTTTTCTGCATGGATCATGGTCTTAGTGTTCCGCATGTATGGTAACGAAATGATACCTGTAATTTTTTCCATTTCATTTATGGGAGAGATCGACATGGCATTTGTGATTAGGCAAAGTGTTTACATTTTTACCCTAACCAGGAATTGTAGACGAGAATTGCCTGCTGAAGTCATCCATGCTGTTGATCCACATTCTAGTACTGGTTTAATTGTACCTATATATACTTTCTTTAAGGTTGCCTCATTGGCTTCCCAGCTGGTTCTTGCCAATTTCCTCAGTTTTGCAAGTTTCCTGCCTTTGCTTCTATTTTCACAATGTGAGGCCTCCATGTCAGTCTCGTATCTAGTGTTGTGTTCAAGTAAACCGACTCGTCTTCTGTTTTAGATATGCACATTTCCGTGTTTTATCTCTCCTGCTTTGTCCTTATTTGAGAGTGTGAAGATTGTTGTTGAGGACTTTTCAACATTTATCGTTACCATCCATTTCTCTGTCCATGTTGCAATGTTGTCTGCTGCCTTTTGTATTTTCTTGTTGGCAATCATTAGCTGTTCTTCTACACATCACACCACGAAGTTATCCCCATATATAGCAGCACTTACATCTGGTGGCAGTTTGAAAATTAGATCGTCTATGTACACAAGAAACTGATTTGGAGAACTCCCCCATGTTTTAGAACACTATTTTTGCTGTTGTGACCTTCCATAGTGACTCTCGCTTTCTGATTATGTAAGAAGGATCATATCCACTTATTCATGTTACCCCTAATTTCAGTTTGTTACAGATTTACTATCAACTCATCTTTCCAGACCTTGTTGAAAGCTTTTTGAGGATCTATCCATAGGGTGAAAGCTTTCTTCTTTTATTGAAATGCATCTTCAATTATCTGAAACAGGAATATTATTTAGTTTTCTATGCTGTTACACTCTCTAAATCCAGCTTGTTTTGGCACCATTAGCTTCTCTAATTCTAGATACCATTTCAGTCTTCTGTTGACTATTTATCCTTTCCATTGTCTTGCAGACACAACTGGTTAGACTTATTGGTCTGTAACTGTCCGGCTTCTGTTTGTCCTTGCCTTCCTTTATAACAGGACACATGAGAGAATCTCTCCGCGACTGTGGTACATTGCCTGTACTCCAACTGTAGCTGTATATACATATGTAGTAATTTGTACATCGCTATACTAGATTTTCATTGATGATGCCGTCCAGTCCTAGTGATTTTTCTATCCTTCAATTTCTTTATGGATGCTTTTAGTTCTTCTAACGTGAATAGTTTGGACATGACATTTGAACATTGTGTGCTGTTCTTACCATTGTTTATTTCCTGACGAATATTTAATTCTCTACATTCAATGTTGTTGATGGTTCTTTCTTTTCTGCTGGATTCTGGTAGCGTGCCAGCTGCTTGTTTGCCAGTGTATAGAGTTTTATTGAATCTTTCATTGTAACTGTCGCTGGGAGTTGCTATCATCACGTATTTGCTTTGCTAGTTTTCACAGTTTTCTCCCTTCTTTTCCAAATTTAATGTTTTAGTTTTGTCCCTACAGCTTTTTCTCTACGTTTCTATCTTTTCTTTAGTGAACTTTGCTTTGGTCTTTTGTAGAGCGATGTTGTTATTTGTATGTTTGCGTCTCTGTCATATTTCATGCTTCATCTAGTTCTTCCTGTAGTTTTTGGAGTGTATTGGTCCAATATGGTACATACTTCGTCATCGCTCCTCTTGATATTGTCTCATTAGCCCTACCTGAAATATTCCTTTATTGAACTCCATAACAATTGTGTTGATGTCTCTGCCTGTTAATTATATGTCTTTTGTGAGTAGGTTTACTCTGTTAATATATGCGCCAGTTTGCTTTCTTGTAGTTCCATTTTGGCTTAGTTGGTCTTGTAATTATTGTTTCATTTACTTGGATGATGACTAGGTTATGATCACTGCCACCAAGTTGTTTACCTATTGTTTTTTCCATTATTCCAGCTAGTTCTGGTGTGCAGAATGCCAGGTCTGGAGTGGAGGTACTATGTCATCTTCTTTTGGTAGAAATGTGGTGAATCATGTGGATTATTCAGGTGAATTAGATGTTATCATCTAGCCAACATTCTATCTCTTCTTCCCGTATAAATTGTTATATCCCCAGTTTTGGGAGGGGTTAAAGTCTCACACTACCAGAAAGCGTTTGTTAGTTATGTTAACACTGGTCTTGTTTAATGGAATGTCATTAGGGTAGTAGAAGTTTAATATGCGGAGTTCAATGGAGTTATTTTTTATTTGAATTATCTGATATTCAGCAGCGTAGTTGTCTGTTTGAGTTTCTGTTGCATTGTTACTATTCTGGACCAGTATTAGTATGCCAAATTTCCTCCAATATTTCCCGTCAACTCTAAAGCATTTGTACCCTCATATTTAAAGGTTTTTTTCATTGAGATGGGGTTCCTGTATGCAGCAAATACGTCTCTTTCTGGTGCAATGTGTTTTCTAGTTCATTTTTTGTTGTTAACTCCCTCTGTATTCCAATGCATCATATTTAGAGGGGTTGTCTTCCTATCTGGTTGGCCAATCACTTTCCTCTTCAGCCTCCTTGCTCCACCAGGTATTACGTATTAGGTATATTGATTGTAAATCTCTCAGGGTATAATGGCTGATAGTTCCCGTTCTATGTTGGTTATCTGCTCTTTTTTTAATCTTGGTCAGGGGTTTTCTACGAGCCACGCCCATCCGCGATAACTTTGATCCGCATTCTCGATATGGACTCATGCTCATTCATCTCAAAATCCTCTGATCTTGAGAACTCACGAAGAGCAATGCGTATGTCTACTCGGTGCATAGGCTCACCATCTGTTGTAGTAGCGAGGCTATCTAATTGGTTGGTCCGTTAGTTTCCCTCCACGCCCGCGTTTCTGGTGACAAAATTGGGCATGTGTTTTCGTAGGGATGCTCTCTCTAATGACTCAACCCATTCCCTACGTACATCACCTGGTTTGACTTTCTGAATCATATTCAGTGAGTCAATTAGTATGCACAGATGGAAATAGGCTTGCGATTCCAGCCATTTTGACTGCTCGTTGTTAGACTGCTCGTTGTTAGACTGCTCGTTTTTGCGGTAAAGGCACCACTGGCTTCGTGCACTATTCTTCCTTTTGATCTGGCAGTACAGTCCCATGCACATCGGTGGTGACGGATGACTGACCGTCCGTGTAAATCACAACATCTGTGTCATTGGTATTCTCGCAGATTAGTGCCTTGACCTTAACATCCACGTTCCCGGGGCTGTGTTCCCTGCATTCTTTATTGAGTGTAATGACGGTCTTGACTGCCTCTTGAAAGACAGTAAGAATAGGTATCCATTCCTTGCCAGGAGTTATATCTTCTAGGGCGCAGTTATGTTTAACGGTATCGTCGGCCCGACCCATCCATGATTTGCCTCTCATGAGCCTGCGTCTGTTCACAAGAGCGAGCTCGCTGTTTAATGGGTGGTCTATGTCAGAACTCACTTTGATGTATGTATGGGCACTCCACATATCAGTTCTATGAAATATGCTCGGAAAAAGCTCCACAAGGTAAAATCCAGTATCTGGTAGTGGATTCTGCCGAGATTCAGAATCCAGTACTAATGCTGCCTGGGGAAACTTCATAGGGCGAGTACCATAACGATATTTTATAGTTTTGTCGTGCAGACATATCAACTATTGAGGTTGTATGATACCATGATTTCTGATGCGCCTCTCGGCCTGGTATCTCTGACTTTAGCACCTGTGCTTTCTTTGGCAGGACTGTAGTCCTGCTCGATATTCGGTTGTCCAGACCAGTCTTAGTTTCCAGCCTCTATTGGTTGGACTAAGCCCAATCTCCGCTTCAAAGAGTTGCCTAGATTGGGCTGTAAAGTGTGAATGTTAGCCTTGATATGAAAACCGCAAACTTCAATCAGTCTTGGAATGTCAATCAACTCATCAATCCACATTTATCTTGGTCGATTTATGTGTGTAGTTTCGTAATACACAGCTGAATTATAACACTGGTCAACATTAAAATTGCTGTCTATGGTTTTTTTTACAGATTTAGGATAATTTTATTGTGCTGAATCCAAAAATCACATTGGTTTTGCTCAATCAGGTCAGGTTTTTTATCTATCACCACATGATGTTTATTTTATTAGGTGGGTCATTTTCCACCTCCAATCAATAAGTAAAACGACAATTGATTTCCACACATTTGATCACAAGTGTGTGTTTTTTTCCTATTTAAAAGGACAAATGATATAGAAAGCAAGTATTTTATTGTCACATGTATGGATATTTTCACGCCATATGTTGTAAATTTTCTTTATCTTGGAATATAAAAATTATGAAGATGTCACATGTTTAAACATACTAGTATTGCTAATTGTTTTTTGTAATTTTTTTTAAGGCTTCAAGTGATTCAAATGGCTTCAACTAGTTTATATCTTGCAGAAATAAACCTAACATTTTCTGCTACATCTGCGGTGAATACACCCTCTTTCCTAATAGGAATCCAGTCACAACTTTCATAAAGCAAGCTTACCATGCGTATTTTGGTATAAAACTTGGTGACCAGGATAAAGCTTGGGCTTCTCACATGGTGTGCAATTCATGCCCTGAATACCTGCGTCAGTGGATTAAAGGCAAGAAGAGCAGTCTGAAATTTGGAATACCCATGGTTTGGAGGGAGCCCAAAACCATGTCTCTGACTGCTATTTCTTCGCTATTGATGTGACTGGGATCAATAGAAAGAATCGAAATGTCCTCAAGTATCCTGATCTTGAATCAGCACGTCATCCTGTAACTCACTCTGATAAATGTCCAGTACCTGTCTATGCAGAACTCCCTGACATCAGTGATGAAGATTCTTCCAGTGTTTTAGAAGTTCAAGAGGAGAATGAGGATAAAGAGACTTTTAGCGATTATGCTCCACTTCCTGTTTTACCAAAATGAACTTAACGATCTTGTTCGTGATCTCAATTTGTCGAAGTCCTCAGCTGAACTCTTGGCATCCAGATTAAAAGAAAAGAACCTCTTGTCTGACAGTACACACATCACTTTTTATCGCAACAGGCATCAAGAGTTCCGCCATTTTTTCTTTGAAGAGAAGGATTTGGTGTACTGTAAAGATATTGATCAGCTTCTGTAGAAGCTCGGATTGCAATATTGTGAACCCAGAGATTGGAGACTGTTCATCGACAGCTGCAAGAGATCACTAAAATGTTTTCTGCTTCACAATGGCAATCAATTTGCTTCTGTACCCCTTTCTCGTTCAACTACATTGAAGAAGAAGTATGTGCTGGATAAAGTTTCTTATTATCAGCACTAGTGGTATATTTGTGTTGACTTGAAGATGGTGAATTTCCTATTGGGACAACAGTCTGACTTTACAAAGTACCCCTGCTTTTTGTGCATGTAGGATAGTAGGGACAGGTCTCAGCACTATATCAAGAAAGACTGGCCTGCTCGAGAAGAATTGGTGCCGGGTAGATCAAAGAACATCGTCTACAATCCTCTGGTAGACAGAAACAAGATACTATTCCCACCACTGCATATCAAGATTGGCTTGATTAAACAGTTCACCAAAGCCCTGGACAAGGATGGTGGCTGCTTCACTTACGTGGGCCGCGCTATTCCAGGATTAACCATAGAGAGGTTGAAAGGTGGCAGTTTTGATGGTCCTCAAGTTCATCAGCTAATCAGAGATCCTGAGTTTGAAAAATCAATAACAAATTGGAATTGGAAGAATAGAAGGCCTTTGTTCTTGTTGTGAAGAATTTTTGGGGCAACACCAAAGCAAGTAACTATGAAGAAGGTGTCAACAATATGCTGACTGCTTTCAAAAATCTTGGATGCAACATGAGCATAAAAGTACATTATTTATTCTTGCATATGGATCGGTTTCCCGAGAATCTTGGATCAATGAGTGACGAGCAGGGAGAGAGGTTTCATCAGGACATAAAAGAGATGGAAACCAGATATCAAGGACATTGGGATGCAGTAATGATGGCTGATTACTGAGACATCCCTGCTGATGAGCACTCGAGAAAGTCGAAGAAATTGAAGTTTATGTCTTGTATTTTTCTCAGTGATGACATAATTTACATGTCCTTACCTTTTTCAATGTCTTCTCTTCATTTATATAATTTCATGTTGTAACATTTAATAAATACATTCTGTTAAATACTTTATATGTGAGAAAGGTAACACATAAATCAACTACTAATATCACCAAAATGTAGTTATGAATAGAAGGCTACAGTCAGAGAATATAATTTTTGTTAATCAATTTAGAAAAAAACCCTGACCTGATTGAGAAAAATGGATGTCATTTTTTTTTTTACAGCAATATGAGACTTTACATAGTCCAGTCTATTGTACTTAGAAATCATATTCTCAACCACAGGCCAAACCAATGTACTTTGTATTAGTCAGTGGTTATATGACTGCTACTTCTGCTATGTATAGCAGTTTATTTGTGGCTGCTACTTCTGTTATGAATGTCAGTGTGTGTGAATCTGCTATCTCTGTTACAAATATCAGTGTTTATGTCATTCTACTACGTTAACTACTTGTAAGTGTTATGAATATAATTTGTTATGGGAAAGTCTATTATTCATGAATGGTAGTTTATGTGTGAACCATTTAATGTAACTTCTTGTTTGTTTCCACAATATTAAATAATATATATCTGTTCCAGAAAATGAAAGAAGACCCCTACGAGAGAATGTGGGCATTCATGAAATTACAAGAAACAGAAGTTATGCTATCTAACCGAACAGAGATTATCAACAAAGTCAAATCTGGAAAATTAGCTTTCATTTCTGATGGAGTAACTAATGGTTACTATGCCAACCAGCACTGTGGTATTGAGAGTATTGATCAAAATTTTCAAAGCAAGGATTACAGCTTAGGTTTTCCAAAAGGTAATGCCATACTATTTAACGGTTGCTGATCCAACGATCTATGTGCTCATACCCTTTGTCACAATGCCATTAAAATGACATTATATTGCTGGGAAGATATTTAACCAATCGATAATTAATGAGACTGTGGTAAAATTGTTTACCCATAAGTACAAAAACAAACGGAAATAGTTTTACATTCACAAACTACAAAAACAGAACGTACATTGTTTTACATTCACAAACAAAATAACCGACAAGAAAAAATATAGTTAACAGTATGCAAAGAAGACTAAATTTGTATTTCAACCATAAGGTTTTAATTAAGAAAACTAAAAATAGGGTACGTATTGTACATCAATACAACTGGTTTTTCGTGGTTTTTCTGTTAATAAAAGTGCGTTCATAAATAGTTGCCCACCGATATTGTCTATTTTTCCGTAATTACTGAATGTATAGGCTTCATATTTTGCATGAGTGCATTATTTCTTAACCACGTTACAAAATTAATAATTATTATCTACATTGAATGGATTTATCGCAGCAGTCGCTTCGAATACCTCTTTTAAAGTAGCAATACTTTTCTTTTGATAGTCGTAATAGTAGACGGGTTTACAATAAAAATTATATATTTTGTCAATTGCGTATTATTTGTTTATTCTTATATTTTTTGCCCTTCTGCTATTCATTGGCTGTTAGGCAAAGTGTGAATGTACTAGCCAATTAAAAGCACGATGAAATACAAAGACGTCATCACTGATTAAATTATATTGCCGTGAAATGTCTTTAGTGAGCATCTTCATGCATCAAATAGCAAGATCTTAGAACGTAAAGAATATTTAAATGTGTGAGACATTAAGTAAACATATTTTTAGAGATTTCATAGTTAATTATATTAAAATAATAGAAGAATGTCATTTTCCTCAAAGGTGTATCTCATATTCGAAGTGTTTTTATTGTGATGTCTTCAATATATCATGTTTTTATAAATAATTACATACAGCAACATTTACAACTATATTATAAACATGTCTTTGAAAGTTAAATTCATTACACTAAAAAAAATATAACTATGAGATTGTACAAATATTTTTTCACAAAAGGCGCGACACAGAACTCTATTTCATAGTATTTCACACTGTCACGGTGGTTACACGGACATAACCATATTTTTAAAAAAAATAGGAAACGAGAGGACGAATAAATGTTGTAGATAATTTAGTTGAAGAATATAATTAATAGAGCACTTCATAGACTTTTGTATTGCAAAGAAGCATTGACATTAAAGACATAGAAAATGTATACAGAAAAGAACAAGGACATTCACATTTCTAAAACTAAATTACATACATTTAGTAGAAGATCTTGTGAGAAAACCACATTTAGTAACTATGAAATGTAAATATTTGAGACAAATCAGGGAGATGCGTAAAGAAAATTATGACATTGTAAAAAAGTAAAGTAACCCATAGCAATTATTAATGCCATTGGGGTGTGGGACAATGATCTCACACTTCAGTGGCTCTGCAAATGAGGACGGTAGCCATCTCTTCTCCCTCGCAGTCTTTACTTCCTGGATTAATCCGGTACCCATTTAATGCTGGGTCGACCTGTGAGCCATTGCGATGTGAAAAACATTTCCGCCTCAACTGGGGAATGAACCAAGGTCCACTCATATGCGAAGCCAGTGCGCTAATCACTGCGCTACGCGGCTCCTTGTGATATTGTATATACGGATGAAACGTGGATTAACGCTCACCACACTAATGAAAAGGAAAGGCCATCTGTAATGGAACTATTAAAAGATATGTACCAAGCAGCAAATATCTGTCTGTCAATCCATCCGTCCATCAATCCATCCATTTATCTATCTATATATCTATACGATGTGGCCCTTGTCTGCCATGCGACATCAGGGGTAGAAGAGATCTCTGGAAATGGCCTTCTTGTGTGCTGTTTGTAAGCTTGTTCCCATGCCCTCTTTATTTCTGTGATCTATCTTTTATATGGTCTGCCTCTGGCTTTATACCCGTGATGTCTATGTGTCATGGCCATCTGTGACATGCTGTCTGTTTGTAGTCTGGAAGTGTGTGAAAACCACTTGATCTATTGTCACTTTATGTGTTCTAATACTTGCATTGTTTTGGTTATCTGTCTGATGTTATCGTTTCTAATTTTATCTCTTAATGACACTCCGAGTATTCTTCGTAGACACGTCATTTCTGTTGTCACTATTTTTCTTTTGTATTATGCTGTCATTGTCCAGGTTTGTCACTGGTAGCACATTGAAGGGATAATAATAGTATTTGAGTGTCAACATATGTAAACAATATGTTTACATTTGTGTTCTTAAAACTACGTTTCATCTGTCATAGAATCTGGTATGTTTTTTTTGCATCTATTTTTTTTTCTCTTTACTGTTTTTTTTCCTTCGCTCGATATCATGCTTCCTAAGTAATTGATCTCATTTACTTGTTTACAGTATTGATCATCGATGGAGATCGTGATATTTATTTTTTCTTTGCTATTACCATTATTTCTGTCTTTTCAATATTAATCTTCATGTTGAGTTTTTGACATGCTGTGTGGAGTCTGGTCATATGTTCTTAAATTGTTCATCTGAAATCGTTATTAGTAGGCTACTTGATCGTCTGCAAAGAGTAGTTCGTTCAATTTATCGTTCATGTTATCTGCTTCATTGGTACTTCTTAGTTTACAGATGTGTCTATGTATGTTATAAAAATAGGGAGGATAAGGCACGCCCCTGATGAACTCCTGAATGAATTTGAAATTTATTGGACACACTTGTACGTGTTCTTACTTCACATTGGTTATTAGTATAAATGACCTTGCATATATTGATTAATTATTCTAGTACTCCGTTGTGTTAATAGTGTTTTCCATAGCTGTTGTCTGTCTGTCGAAGGTATTTTCTTGGTCGACGAATGGTTGGTTGGTTGGTTGCTGATCCAGCGGCCCATGGGCTCAAGCTCTTTGACCTAATGCCATTAAATGGCATTATATTGCTGGTTATATGTATTTTCGGCCCACTCCGGGACGGAGCCAGAGAATAACTATCACACCTCCAGGAAGGTAGGTTTCAACCTATGCACTGCTCCTAGCCACTGTAGCCAAAATAGGGTTCACTGTGCTCATTCCCCGCCACCAATTGACTACTGGTTATGCCGAACTTCTCTATTGCTCCAGGCATGTAACCAAATGTTTAAGTCAAAAGAATTGTCAAGTCTTGAGTACTGTTTCAATACATTTGAAAGTACTGCTCTATGATGGGCTTCAGCCATAGGAAAAAACAGTGCTGTCAGTTTCCTCCTCCACAGTGCTGTACAGTACATCTCTGGCTCCCTCCCAAAAACAGAGGGTGCATACATATATATTCAGGTAAACTTGAAAACATTTCAACAACAAAATAAAAGCATAATTGTATAGATGGCGTGCCATGAAGCTTCTCTAAGAAGATAACCACAATATAACGGCATGTCATCCACTAAGGTTTTCTGTTGCATGGGTGGTATGTCTAGTGTGCCATTGGTGAGACCCACAGACGCAACCACACGCATTGATCAACGAATGTGATGTATAATTCTTTGTTGTTTTCTGTGGCTCTTTCTGTTAGTTGTCTTAGTGTAAAGATAGATTCCGTACAGTTTTTGTTCTTACGGAAGCCTATTTGGGTGTTGTTAAGTTATCTTTCAATGCATGATTGTAAGCGTTTATCAAGTGTTGTTGTTTTTTTTTAAATATTCCCTGTGTGGCTCAGTATGGATATACCTCTGTGTTTCGTGCAATCGCGAAGAGAGAGTGTGGTCGACGAATGACGCTACTCCTCCACACTTTAAACAAAATTCTCACAAGTCATAACTCAACTATCATCCATCATCCAATGTCCCACAGACTCCTCCCACGCACGCCAAGAGCGTGGAAGAGAATTCCAGACATGTATAGGACTCATTAGTCACAGTCGGGAACACTGTAGATATCATTATCTTCATCATCCAAACAATACTTATAAGTAGATTGATACACATGGCTGGGCTATGCGAAATATGACTACAAGCGTTCCCAATTCAGTAGGATTGGTAAAATACTGTACAATTCAGTAGGATTGGTAAAATACTGTACAATTCAGTAGGATTGGTAAAATACTGTACAATTCAGAAGAACTGGTAAAAATACTGAACGTATTAGATACCACAAAAACGTCGGATGTGTTTGATCATCAGCTTCAATCAAATAGAAACAAAGTGCATCTCTTAGACTACATGCTGATGGAAATTTTGTAGAACCTTATTCTGATACAGTATGTAAGAAATATCAGCTGGCGTGTGAGAACTGATGGCCTACTTTACGACAAATCAGCTGAAGTGTGAGAACTAATGTCCTACAATATGAAAGATCATCTTGAGTGTGAGAAGTAATGTCCTACTATATGAAAGATCAGCTTGAGTGTGAGAACACAATCTTATTGAAACTTCTAGTTTTATCATTCCACTGATAACTCTATTTCAGGGGCAGCGTACCTCGACGACATCAACAAAGCTCTTCTTCAGCTCAAAGAGGCAGGAACATTGGACCTGCTCAAGGAGAAGTGAGTCTGTTGATCGACATGTCAGTTAGTGCATAAACATAGATTCAACATGGAGCTTTATTTCTCCAATTACAGAATGTCCTAATAAATATAGATACATATGAATGTCCTACACATAGATAGATATATGTATATATACATACCCTACACAAATATAGATGAATATGCATGGCATACACAGGGATACCATTAGAAAGTTCTCAATCAGTATCAGCAACAGCGAATTAGATAGAGTCAACAGTTTTTAATGCCATTGTTCGCTTATCAACAGTAATGGTGATTGCTATGAAGAAGTACAGAAGGAGGTTGGCTATCGCGTCAAAGAAGCTGATACACATGAAAAACATATGGCTAAGCTGCTGCAAAACAACAAAACTAACATTCCTAAGAGCTTGCATATTCCCAGTGGAAATATATGGGTATGAATTCTGGAAAATCACAAAGTGAAAAATAAAAAAAAAGCTGCATTTGAAACAAAATATTAAGAAAAATTCTCAGGAAGTCATTGACCAAAAATATCACCAATATAGCCATCCCGAGAGAAGTGAATGTAAAAGAAAAGTGACTAAACAGCATGGTTCATTCTGGAAAACTACACTATTTTGGCCATATCAAGATTGACATACGTTTCCAAACACTGTGATGACTGCTACATCCTATTCATGATATGCTACATGATGATAATGATGACACAAAGATAGACCGATATGCATGTCCTACACAAAGATAGATCAATATGCATGTGCTACACAAAAGTAGATCAGTATGCATGTCCTACACAAAGATAGATCAATATGCATGTCCTACACAAAAGTAGATCAATATGCATGTCCTACACAAAAGTAGATCAGTAAGCATGTCCTATACAAAGATAGATCAATATGTATGTCCTACACAAAAGTAGATCAGTATGCATGTCCTACACAAAAATATATCAATAGGCATGTCCTACACAAAGATAGATCAATATGCATGTCCTACACAAAAGTAGATCAGTATGCATGTCCTACACAAAAATATATCAATAGGCATGTCCTACACAAAGATAGATCAATATGCATGTCCTACACAAAAGTAGATCAGTATGCATGTCCTACACAAAGATAGATCAGTATGCATGTCCTACACAAAAGTAGATCAGTATGCATGTCCTACACAAAAATATATAAATATGCATGTCCTACACAAAGATTGATCAATATGCATGTCCTACACAAAGATAGATCAATATGCATGTCCTACACAAAAGTAGATCAGTATGCATGTCCTACACAAAATATATCAATATGCATGTCCTACACAAAGATAGATCAATATGCATGTCCTACACAAAGATAGATCAATATGCATGTCCTACACAAAAGTAGATCAGTATGCATGTCCTAAACAAAGATAGATCAATATGCATGTCCTACAGAGAGATAAATCAAAATACATGTCCTACACAAAGATAGATCAATATGCATGTCCTACACAAAAGTAGATTAAAATACATGTCCTACACAAAGATAGACCGATATGCATGTCCTTCACAAAGATAGATCAATGTGCATGTCCTACAGAGAGATAAATCAAAATACATGTCCTACACAAAGTTACACAAAGAGGAAGACCAAGAAGACGATGTACCAGCGACATCGAAGAATGTATGCACATGTCTTTGGCCAATACAGGCCTACTTGCCAGGAACAAGGAGGCGTTCAGAGTATCCACGAGAAAGACAACGTTCTGAAAAGATTATGTCACTTGATATATATATATATATACAAAGATAGATCAATGTACATGTCCTACACAAATATATATCAATATGCATGTCTTACACAAATATATATCAATATGGATGTCCTACACAAAGGTAGTTCAATATGCATGTCCTACACAAAGGTAGTTCAATATGCATGTCCTACACAAAGGTAGTTCAATATGCATGTCCTACACAAAGGTAGTTCAATATGCATGTCCTACACAAAGGTAGTTCAATATGCATGTCCTACACAAAGATATATCAATATGCATGTCCTACACAAATATATATCAATATGCATGTCCTACACAAAGATAGATCAATATGCCTGTGTGCAAATCTCTACATACATTGCATTGTTTTCTTGAGGTATTCTTTTAATTATGCAAATCTCTTGTTAGAACTAGGTATGCAATCAATAGTAGAAAAATAGTAGCAAGCAAAGTATTTTATTGATGATGATGTTGTTTTCGTTTCTCCTTTGCAAGCGAATATGTGCATGGCAAAAAAAAAATGTAGTGAACAAGTAGAAAAAAAACAAAACATTTGTGATTGTCTAATTTGGCTTGGGTTCGTGAGTTTGTAGATGCCCGATGAGTCCGATTCATGCCAGGAAAGTTCTATTGCAGTGAATGCAGGTGTGCAGAATGTCTTGAGTAGAAAAGTTTTCGGATTTTTCCTCCCGCTTTGTTCGTTTGTAAATTGCCCGCAGTGTTCTTTCCTTTTCGAATTTAGTGATGCCAGCAGTGATCTGGGTGTGCTGTGCTGAATTACGAAGGACTGTAGTTTTCACATAGCAAGGATCAACGCTGAAGTGCTTGAGTGAATTCTTTATGTGGTCCTGAAGCGCTTCTTCTGTTCTCCGCTTGAACGTTTACCATCGCACAGCTCTCTATAGAACAATCTCCATGAATTGTGTCTGTCTGGCACATGGACGACTTGTCCAACACAGTGGAGCTGGGACTTACTCAACAGTGCATGGATGCTTTGCATAGGGACTTTTGAAGGATTTCCGTGTCTGGTACTCGATCCTGTCAACATACTCCCATGAGGTTGCTGAGGCACCGAAGGTGAAAATAATTAAGCAGTATAGAGTGTCTCGCATAGACAGTCCAGGGTGATGCAGAATGAAGCAGTGTTAATAGAATTACTGCGCTGCAGACGTTCAGTATTTTATTATATTGAAGGGGGTTCTGCTGCATATTGAGCACGTTATTTGGCTTATGGTTTCTACATTGAAACACATAATTTTGCTTATAAGTACATTTATTTCAGAGTTGCCTGATGATTATCACTTATGTTAGACATATGTGCGCTGAATGATAATTGGTAGCTTGATGTTCTGTTGAACAAGATAGAGCACATGTGCTGAATGATACTTTCAGTAGGTAACTTGATGTCCCAGTTGAGTAGGGATAGAGTACATGTGTCGACTGATGGCCTACTCTCAGTGGGTATCTTCATGTCCCTATTGAGTAGGGATAAAGTACATGTGTCGACTGATAGCCTACTCTCAGTGGGTAGCTTGGTGTCCCTGTTGAGTAGGGATAGAGTACATGTGTTGACTGATATCCTACTTTCAGTGGGTAGCTTGATGTCCCAGTTGAGTAGGTATAGAGCACATGTGTCGACTGATAGCCTACTTTCAGTGGGTAGCTTGATGTCCCAGTTGAGTAGGTATAGAGCACATGTGCTGAATAATAATTTTAGTGGGTTGATTGATGTTCTGTTGCGGGAAATACAAATGGAAACATTATTTCCTCTAAGATGTATTGACATGCCCAAACTACATGGCAGCTTAGGAAGACTCCAATCCTACATGAGTACATCACTCTTGGATAGGTATTCAAGGACATTTTCTAGAGCTGCAAACATGTAATACAACTTATTTATGACCTTCTGTAAAGAAATGATTGAATGTTCAGCCACATATTGCTGGCAGTGTTGATGAGCAAACACTAAGTACAATGAAATCAATTCTCTCGTTTCTGATTATATCAAAGATTGTTTATTATGTGTCATGAATAGGGAGACATGTCTGGCATTCCTTAAATCTGAAGATTTTGGCTATGTAGATGTCAGACAAACTTGGTGACAAAATATATTACTCACAAACTATTTTCTTATGAGTCGTTATTCTCAGAATATAGTGTTGCTAGTAAAGTGGACAAGACGTTTGATTGTGCTAAACAACACCAGCTAGTGTCCATCATGGGAAACATGGGCTTCCCCAAACATCTAATACATCTTATTGAAACACTATATCACAAACAACAAGCAAGAATAATAGAGGGGAGGGAGAAACATCTGAATGGTTCGCTGTTCACAGTGAAGTGAGACAATGGTGCACTCTATCCCCTTATCTTTATAACATCTATGCAGAGAATATAATGAGAAGTGTAAGAGAACACCTAGAGGAAAATTAGTGTCATCAAATAAATATCGGTGGGTACAGGATTCCAGAAATAAGATATGCAGATGACACAGTCCTCCTTACTACACCTCCTGAGATAGCTAATCACAACGGCAAAGAAATACAGCGATATACAATATATATATCTAGCTAAACGCACAGAAAACAAAAATTATAACAACAGATAAAACAAAGATCAAACCAATAATCAACATAGACAATATGGACATAGAATGTGTAAACAAATTTGAATATCTGGGAGCAAATATAAATAGTTCCGGAGACTGTTCTATCGAGATTAGATGAAGACTCGCAATGGTAACACTCACATTAACGCACATTAGAAAGATATGGCAAAGTAGTAACAACGACACTAAATTAACCCTCTTAGGATCATGTGTTTTCTCAGTGGCGACATATGGATGCGAGACTTGGACTTTAAACAAGACAATATCAAAAAGAATAAATTCATTTGAAATGAAGTGCTACAGAAAGATCCTACGAATATCATTGACAAAGAAAAAGGAGAACATTGAAGTTTTGAAATTACTTAAACTAAATGAAGGGTGGCTTCTAAAAACCATCATAAGAAGGAAGCTACAGTATTTTGAACACTTAACGCGAGATGAGTGTATCGAAAGGCTTATTCTAGAGGGCAGAGGGCCAGGCAAGAGAAGAGGAAGACCAAAAACACGATGGACCAGTGACATCGAAGAATGTATGCACATGCCTCTGGCCAATGCATGCCTGCGTGCCCGGAACAGAGAGGCATTCAGATATCAGCGACGAAGACAACTTTCTGGAAAGTATATGTCACTTGATATAAGTACAGCGGAACATCTCTATGGTGAAACCTTTTATAACAAACATTGGACAGCAAGGAAAACAAACCAGGAGGTTTTACAAACAATTAACATCCAGGAAAGCTGGCTTCTGAACACCATATTAAAGAAAAAGCTAGTCATTTTGGTCACGTTAAGAGACACGATGGCATCAAGAGAGTGTTACTGGACGGCATGATAGAAGGCAACAGGGGCAAAGGTAGCCCAAGACGCCGTTGGACAAAAGACATTCAGGAATACCTGCGCATGTCACTAGAAGAGGCAGGACAGCTTGCTCAAGACCGTGGAGAATTCAAGAGATTTATAGGAAAGACTACGTTCTGGAAAGAATATGTCACCTGACGATGATGATCTTATATCTTAGCAGAAAACCAAGAACATCTCCAAGATCTATTAAACAGGACGGTCATAAAAAGTGAACAAAAAGGTCTTAGATTAAACATAACAAAGACAGAGACAATGATAATTAAATATAAAAAAAGACAGAGACATTGATAATATCAGGAAATGATGATGTTCGTCCGTCGTGATCGACGATGACCAACAACTCAACCATAATAATAATAACAATAAATAATAAAAATAATAAAAGTTAATAGTGCGTTTATGACTAGCAAGTCCAATGCGCGCACAAAATGTTCTTTTACAGAATTGACAACAATAGAAGGTATCTGTGTGAGGTTGAGATGTTTTTTCTTTTCTACGTGTCCGCTTGTGTCTTGCAGTTTCTTGTCTGAATTCTTCTGCCGCTAGTGCTCCAGTTCTAATGCTGTAACGCCATGCTGTTCTATCCTGAGCGAGGCTCCCCCAAGCGACTACGTCAATGTTAAGATGTTTCAAGGATGACTTTTTGAGCGTGTCTTTGAAGCGCTTTTTCTGTCCACCAGCTTTTCGAAATCCTGCCTTGAGTTCTCCATAATATATTTGTTTTGGCAAATGCGAGTTCTCCATACGCACAAGATGGCCTGCCCAGCGTGCTTGCGCCTTCATAAGTACTAGGATTGATTCACACTTTGCTCTCTTCATATTTAATTAGTAAAGGTAAGTAAATAAATGGGTTGAGAAATGACTATCGCTGAAGTTGGTTTATAGTGCGGAAGAGTTGCGCTAATCGTCAACCACTCTCTCTCCTGAGTTTTATCAGGAAATAGTATCCCACCAAATAGCAAAATAGTATTAAATGAGAAAAACTTAAACGAGGTGAATAATTTCTAATATTTAGGAATATTAATAACTTCATATAGTAAATGCAAGACCGAAATTATATGCAGAATAGGACAAGCAAAAGCAGCATTCCATAAAATTTAAAAAAATATCCTATTCAACACGTCCATATCGATGGATACTAGAAAACGTATTCTCAAATGCTACATTGAACCAGTGCTACTCTACAGGAGTCAAGTATGGACAATATATAAGACATCACAAAAATCATTGGAGCAGCGGAAATGTGGTTTATTCAAAGAATGTTACGCATTCATTGGACGGCAAAGATTACTAATGCAGAATGTCTTAGAAGGCTGGATGTGAACAGATGCATTGATAATATAACAAAACGACAGTCAACATTTATTGGGCACATAATGAGAAGAAAAAACATTGGGAATATAGTGACAACAGGAAAGATAGAAGGGAAAAGATCAAGGGGAAGACCCAGAGAAAAGATATTGGACAGTTTGACTAAATGGCCTAGATTGACGACACCAACAGAGATGATACATATATGGGAGATCGATGTACATGGAGAGATATGATCACCAACGCCATTCGGCACCTCACTTGATGATGATCTTATGTCAGTAAGTATGATTTCGCAATATATACAATACAAACAATACGGAATAAATATAAATGAGGATTGGGAAAAGTGCTGTCAAATAGGGAAATTTTCTATAGAGACATTCTATAACTGTAGGCTACTATGATTATTTCTTACATCCAAACTTCCATGACACCTGTTTCACTCTAAATCTCCTCAGATGGTGGTCTGTTGGCAAAAACTGTACCGACGAAGATGACTCTCGGTCAGTCAGTGAAAAAGCAACAGCTGAGCTGGAGCTGACAAACATGATAGGAGTTTTCATTGTTCTTGCTATTTTCATTGGCATTGCTATTGTCTTTGATATTGGCGAAAGAGTTTACAAGAAAGAAATGGAGAAGAGAAGAAAACAAACAGTAAGAATAAACTTGTGGTGGGTTCGTTGGTTGCAGATTCAGTGGTCTATCGGGTTC
The DNA here is from genome assembly GCA_034231615.1 of Meghimatium bilineatum. Taxonomy (NCBI): domain Eukaryota; kingdom Metazoa; phylum Mollusca; class Gastropoda; order Stylommatophora; family Philomycidae; genus Meghimatium; species Meghimatium bilineatum. The sequence continues at coordinate 113,193 of CM067318.1, read as the reverse complement.
ATGCCCTTTGACACAATGTCATTGTGTGATATATGCATATGTTTGTGAGCTATTGTTTTGTTCTGTATAAATTGCGAGAGTGTTTACATGAAAGAAATGGAGTGGAAAACACACAGTAAGAATAACTTGGCCAGAAAATATACATTCTACTTTTTATGGTAACCATACTCTACTTTTTCTTTTATCTTTTTTTAGCGTTTATTCTCAATCTCTCACTGAAATATGCTCATAGCAGGACAATGATACTACTAGAATTCCAGTTTTATGTAGTCCAGAGATATACTATGATCAAATGTTTCTTGTGTCATTTCAAGTGCAGGTTAAATCCTGTTGGCAATATTGAGCTGAATGAGAAATAGTGTTATGTGCATATTTTTATGTGATTACCACTCTAAGGGTGATCTGGACAGAGCCATCCTTTACTGGAAAGTAAACATTTGTTCTGATACCATTGTTGTCTGCGCTCGTTCTCAAACTCATGATGATAAGCAGGATGTAGTCCAGAGAGCAGAATTCATTGTCATGGTTTTCAGCTTGGTTGTAATATCTACATCTTTCGGCTTGATAAATCCAATTTCAGCATGACTTTTGGGTAACTGAAACCTAAGTGGTGGGACAGTAAACTTCATCCCCAAACCTTCTTTGTAACCTCTTACATCATTCATGGCAGGCCACGAGGAGTATGAAGAGGTCATCATTGATGTAATGAGTACACATAAATGAACAAATGTTCACGTTGTCATTCTATTCGTATGACTAGTGCCCTGTGCAGGCAGTAGACAAAATGGCCAGTATTATAACAAATTTGTCCAAATAGCAGTGATACAGCCGAAGGATGACCACCAACCATCATTCATCAAAGAATGCAGGCGGTGTATAGTGGAAAATATTTCGACGAAAACAATCAGGGATTAGGCAATAATGTTTTGGGAAGGGCAATAGGTAACACACGCTTTCGCGGCTGGATCAGGCTCGAAATTACAACTCCAGCACTTGTCTCAAGAAAAAGAGTAGTACACTTGTACTCCCACTGTTTTTATTTTCATCATTATAACAACAGAAACCTACGGGCTTGGTGTCATACTGGAGAGTTTACGGTAATGAAAGAATAAACATGCTTACAGGTATCTATAACTGGAGATGGTGGAATATTAGTGGCAAAAGAGATACAGTTCTATAGAATAGTGATGTATCATAGACAGACTAATGAGGTGGCTAAAGAGATCATCTTTATTTTTTAACATTTTATGAAGCAGGGAGATCTAGAGAACATAGTTATAACAGGCATGATAGAAGGCAATAGAGATTTAGGCCAAAAAGATCAGAAATTGTTAGCTTTCTCACATAGTAACCTGGCAAAAAGTCAACAATGATCCTGATAAAAATACTGGAAATAGAAAGTTGTGGATGTCCATGATCGCCTACGACAGTCAGCACATCACATGATAATAATAGTTGAAGATAGATAAGAGGGGCATAGGACTAGAAAATACATAATCAACACACCGCCGGAACTATCAGTATGCATACCCAATACCATCTGCTGAAAGAGACAAACTCCTATCAGGGTGCCGAAGTGTACAGTCATCGGTTCAGGTAACCACTAAGTGGGATATAATGATGTTGCTTAGTGCGTGTTTGTAAGTTAAGGAAACACCTGATGACTCATCTATACAACAACTGAGAGAATTGTGTACCAGGCTTGGCATAAGTAAGTCTGAGCAGCTATGTGACTGAGAAATATGTACAACCAGTGAGTTACAGGAACCATCACTAAGCACTGAGTTTCAAGACACAACACTACGAACTGAGTTACAGGAATCATCACAAATACTGAGTTACAGAACCCAACACTAAGCACTGAGTTACAGAACCCAACATGAAGCACTGAGTTTCAGGACCCATCACTAAGCACATCCTTTGACATCTGCTCTTGACAAGGAGAGATTCAATGCAGCACAATGTCTTGGGTCTATTCACTGACCAGTAACATTGTTATTTCACATGAGGCCAGAGTTAGTCAGAAGGATGGACCTGAATCCATTCTTTGTCACTAGGACATTTTCCAAATTTTAGGACCTCCTGACCTTATTGGTTCATTTATAACACATTTTCATTGTCTGGACTACATCCTGCTGGAAATCTAGTAGGACAATGGTCTTGCTCCAAGGAATATCCAGTGGGAGTTTGAGAATAAATGCTGAAGAAGATTATATATTTATGTATGAGTATAAGTGTATGCATACGTTTATATACGTTTTTATATATGTGTAATGGTTTGCTATTATTTATTTATCATCTGGTTAGTCTTCTGTTTGATCTGATGATTCATTGCATTTAATTTCTTGCTCCATAAATATTCTTTTATAATTCTCCAGACTGCTGAACTGAACACACCCTCGGATACCAATGCACTGGAAAATCACTTCCTGAAATAACAATTTAGACCTTATAGCTGTCAGTAGTCTTTCTTCAAGACAAAAATCCTTTATGTGATTGTCAACATGAGCAGGTCAACATTATATGCTACTCTTGCAGCAAACATGTGCTAGAACACCAGTTATATTTATAGAACATCAGTTCTGATGTCTGACACTATAGATATAGGCGTACTATGTGCTACATTATTGGCTAATAGTTGTCCCAGATGATAGAACATTAGTGTCTAATGTTTGCCAGCCAATAAAATATGTCTGTTCTTATTTAAAACTAATCTGTACATGTCAACAAGCACTATATTATAATACATACCTAGCATTTGTTTCCATAGGGTCTATATTTATATAAGCACTTTCATTAACCATCCAGCTACATAGTGTTAAAAGTATGATGAACACTCCATTGTCCATTTTATATCAAAATGTTCATTGTGGGGTTAATTTTTTTATAACCGTGTACAGCCAAGCTAAAATGTAATGGTGATATAATGCAGAGCTGTAATAAAGAGTTGTATAATCAGCTGCTTCAAAATTTCACCACCAATCTCATCGTCGTCAGCTGCTTAGCAATTTTTATTAGTTTCCTAACTGCTCGTTTGACCGTATCAAGTGCAGATTCATTGCATGATACTGACATAAATTATATGTTTGGTTCAATCTAAAAGTTTATGGATAATGCTGGTCTATTCAGCACTTCAGTAAAATGTTCTGTCCATGGATGATTTTGTTCTTTTTCTGTAATAAGTTGTCATGTCTCTGATAACAAGGGTGATGATTTAATCATCCTGTATCATGGGGGGGGGGGGAGTCACATATCACAGCGGTTTGCGCACTGGCTTCACATATGTGGTCCTGGGTTCATTCCCCAGTTGAGGCGGAAATGTTTTTCAGATCACAATGGCTCCCAGGTCGACCCAGCCTTAAATGGGTACTGGATTAATCCAGGAAGTAAAGACTGCGAGGGTGAGGAGATGGCTGCTGTCCTCATTTGCAGAGCCACTGAAGTGTGAGATCGCTAACATCTCACACCCTATGGCATTAATAAATGCTATGGGCTACTTTACTTTACTTATCACGATGTTGGTTTTTAATCATGATGCTGTATTTTCTATGGAAGTGTTCCACGAAGATGATATTTAATCAAGATGATGTATTTTCTATGGGAGTGTCCCACGAAGCTGATTTTTAATCAAGATGGTGTATTTTCTATGGGAGTGTTCCATGAAGCTGATTATTAATCAAGATGGTGTATTTTGTTAACATAAAAATGATATTATCATCTGACTTGAATAATTATTGTGCTTTTATAGTGTAGACTACCTTAATATATTACAGAAATGCTAGAATTGGCTCTTGTTTGTTAAATAGACTTCAGAGAGTCACAGAGAAAATACTGTGAAGCTCTATAAATATAAATAACCAAAATGTCAGAAAATACCTGACAAAATGTAGTGCTGCAGTAACCAAACGAAAAAGCGGCAAATACTAAATAAAGTAAAAAGGTTATTATAAAATCCTAACTATCAATGTAAAAAATAATTAACTAGCAATTAAACAAAGAACAAGGACAATTTTCCACGTTATGGTCCATCAGGGACCTTTCTCAAGAAACACATAACAATAAAAATATTCAAAATTAAAATGATGTGGACATGTTTTTCTCACCAAAATACATTGCAAAGTGAAAGGTCCCAGGTGGACAGTAATGTGGAAAATTCTCGTTCTTTATTAAATTGTTAGTTAGTTATTTTTTACATTGATAGTTAGGATTTTATAGTAGCCTTTTTACTTTATTTAGTATATTTACCACTGTAAAGCTCTGAAGTATAACATTTCTCAGACTTTTCTCTGTGATACTCTGAAGTTAATTTAACAAACAAGATGCCAATCCTAGCATTTCTGTAATATATTAAGATAGCCTACAATATAAAAGCACAATAATTGTTCAAGTCAGACGTAAATGTCATTTTCATGCTAACAAAATACACCATCTTGATTAAAAATCAGCATCTTGGGTCACCTCCATAGAAAAATACACCATCTTGATTAAAAATACACCATCTTGGGTCACCTCCATAGAAAATACACCATCTTTATTAAAAATCGGCATCTTGGGTCACCTCCATAGAAAAATACTTGATTAAAAAAATAACATCATGATAAAAAGGATCATGAATTCATCCCCATTGTTTATAAACAAGTATAATATTCCTCAGTGTTTTCTCTGTGAAGCTCTGAAGTATAACATGTCTCAGAGAAAACAGGTTATCATTAGCTGGCACCAGACAAATCTGCAGATGCTCTGATCTCCATCTCAATCAACCATACAGCAGCTCTCACAGTTCTAGTTCGGTGTTATCAGTATACTTAGGGTAGCAGGGGGTAAGCACTTTTAACATTTTAGCATATTCTGACAACTAGATGTAATTATGAGAGAACAAACTGGTATCAGTGTATAGCTTATCCATTTATCTTACATTTGTGATGTTATTGACAACATACAACTATGTGTAGACAGTAGAATGAGAATTTTCTAACATATGTAAAAAAAAAACCATCCTGCCCCATTTTTGGGGGCAATATGGCGCAGGAAAAAAGGTGATACAAACCATTATAAAATGAGGGCAATTACCTCTGCAACAGGTCTAACACACAGGCAGTGTGTAAATGTGTGTTGAGAATAGATATAATAAATAGATAGACCTAGTTTTTACTTTACTCTAAAAACAAAATTTCTAAATAAAATTAGTACATAAGTTCCGTTTCAAAGCTAATAATGCTTTTGTAAGGTTGGTTGATCATTATAACCATATATATCAGTCTCTCCCAGCCTTAGATCATTATAACCATATATATCAGTCTCTCCCAGCCTTAGATCATTATAACCATATATATATCAGTCTCTCTCAGGCTAAGATCAGCATCCATGACATCTGCATTATTTCCATAACATTTTGAATGCGCCATCTTGCCCCAAAATATATGGTTAGCAACTTTAATAAAATGTCACAAAAAAATTAAAAAAAAAATAAATTATTTTGACATTGTAATGTGCTTAATAACTTAATAGTACAATATATGTTTCTTTTTAAACATTTTAAAAAAAAACATGACAGTAATGATAACAGAAGGCAAGGAGTAAAAAGTTGAAAAAAAATAATTCAAGACCCATGAATAACAAATTTACCTCATGGTTGTAAAATGACCTATCCGTAAACTATCAAATTTCGTTGTGTCATAGAATAGACATTTCCTGCCAGACCTAGTCATGTGTCCTACTGGAAAAATCCATAGACTCTTTTAAAAACAAAAAAACTGTCTTGCCCCACACGCCATCTTACCCCCAGCTACCCTATTTTTTTCTAGGAGATTTTTCAATCTTGACTCCAATCTCTTGCAGTCTTGATGATCATGATTCACTATTCTGAAAATCATTTGAATGGATAAGATCCATCAGTGCAAGCACTATGTCAGAATGATCCATTAATATACCATTGAAAAATGTTTATCAATAGATTGGAACTGAGATCATGAAACATGATTGTTCTTAATTTTAGATGTTCTATTGTGCTCAGATCAACATTTACCAGTATTTTATATGCTATATTGTACTGCGTTGAACATCCACCTGTGTTTTAGATGCTCTATTGTGTCAAGATCAACATTCACTGTTTATTATATTAATTTTAGATGCTCTAATGTACTGAGATCAACATTTTAGATGCTCTAGAGTACTGAGATCAGTTTTGATGCTGTATAGTGCTGAGGTCCAATATTCACTAATCTTTATAATGTGTTTGTTGTATGCACTTGTAAATCATGATATTCAATTCATTGTTGTTTTGTGATTAAATTTCTACCCATCCTGCTACATGTAAGTGTGCAGGAATTCATCATCTTAACCTATTACTAACCCTGGCACTTAGGACAACATACATTATAATTATTATATTCATCTATATTTTCTAACATTGTCTTACAGATGTGGCTCATTTCCTGTAACTTCTGTTCAACTATTTATTCACTTCCATGTTATTTTAGATCATTTTCTTATGCCCTTATGTGTCTCCATGTCTCAGCAGTTCTAGCACTGGAGTCAAGTTTCTATGAGAAATACATGTCCAATCCAACACCAGCACTTCTCCATTATGACAGTATTGATATCACCTTGCTGACATTGCACAAAAAATTCTTTGTTTGTTCTGAGAAAATGTGAGCAGAATTCTCTGCATACATCTTTCAAAGCATTTTTCTTCAACTCAAAATACTGGATCTCTCTTATAGCAGCAGAATGATGCAATGTGTCACAATTTTATTTGCAAAAATAACCTGATAAATCTAACTTTGGCAGTGGTATGTACACATTCAGTATTTTACCTATTATAATGAATGGTGGGCAAATGTAGATATATCACTATCTGACCATCATCATCATCATCCTATTTGCTACAATCTGTTCATCAGCATCATTTCACAGTGGGATTTTGTCACACATATGCTAATAAAGGTCTCAGTTTTGCAATCCCTTTAACCATTTCTGGGTCACAATCAACATTATAACAGTTACCCAAAGGTGTTTGGACATGTAGTTATTCATAATGACACTAATATTTCACTGAAATGTACTACACTTTAAATCCAGAGAATAAATGTTGCTTAATGATCTCCTGTCTTGTTTGTTGTACCTATAAAAGAGTGCATAGATCTATAGTGGCGATGTTGTCTTACCTGAGCAAAGGATAGAAAATATGTATCTATGTCAGGTGGATATGCAGATAAAAATTGACTTTGTTGCAACACAGCAGAAATAAAAATGTTGCCCTGTCAACAGGATGGAGATTGTTATGAGCTAAGGAATACAAACTGAAACAAAATGCCATCTGAAGTCAGATGTTTTGTGACAAGAAATATGAAAACATTGCAAGCTCTGCTATATGTAGTATGTATCTGTTTTATTTCGTACTTGTATAAATCAGATATATAAATGCGTGTTGAAATTTTTCACAAAGAAATATGTAAAGTAGGGCTATTTTTGACCACACATTCTGAAATAGAATTGTACATAATATTAAATCAGAATATTGTCGGTGGTGAAGATACACAATTTCAAAGTACTGAGATTGATTGGTGTTCAAATATTGCAGCTTATCATTTACTCATAGTAATACAATAAATCCAGTGGTTCTAGCACCTGATGAGAATCAGTCAAATCATCTGTTTTACTTTTTACTTTAATAGCTGAATATCTTATGGTTGAGTATGAAAGGCAAATAATCAAAAAATATTACATAACCATCATACAAGACAAGCAAATGAAACAAAATCTAAGCTCCAGTACTCTACATTCTAACAACTAAAGTGTAAAGAAAAAAAAATGCTGTGTAACATGGTTAATTGATCACATTCTGTCAGATAAATATACAACAAAATAATGTTTCAGGTATACAATAACCTGATACACGTGTATTCACATTCATGAAGAGCACCTACCTTATACACACACATTGTATATTCACGTCTTTGTTCATGAAGAAGCAGCAAAAATATAAGCAATATGGTATCAAATCTATTTAAGTTAGCATAGATTAGTGGTCAACATTTCAATATTAAAAAATCAGATTTCAACAGCTGGACATAAAAATATAATCAGAGTTCAACGGTTGAATATAAAAAAAATAGAGTTCAACAGTTAAATATAAAAAGATCATCAGAGTTCAACAGTTGAACATAAAAAGATCATCAGAGTTGAACATTAAAAAAAGAGATTTCTATTATATTACAATGGTGCAAAAAATATTCAAACCTCATTCATTGTTTTCTGGCTCTCTGTCTGTAAGGTACAGAAAACAATTGTAAGAGCAACAAGACTCACTCTGTTATACACACTACACAATTGTAAGTGCCACTGCAAGTAGAAGTGAGATTGTACCCCCCACTATATCAAGTCATGCAGTGATATGAAAAAGATCTCTGGAAAACTGATGACTCAGTAATAGACACAAGACTTAAACAGCAACCTGCAGTCAAAAGTACAAACACAACTGTTTGACACATAAAACAAGAGGGAACATCATATATTCATTCCCTCAGAGATATAATAACATTGCAATTTTAACATAAAAACTGAAACAATGTGCATAGACATAATTTCACATGGCACATTAGTTATATATTTTAACCCTTTTGGTGCTGCATTGTTTTCAGTAACTGATCACAGCTGTGCTAAATTCTTTCCCCAATGACTTTTAAGAGTTTTTACACGCATGCCAGTTGCGTCTGTGGGTCTCACCAATGACCCACAAGATAAACCACTCAAGCAACAAAAAACCTTAGTAGATGACATGCCGTTATATTGAGGTTGTCTTCTTAAAGAAGCTTCATGGAACATCACCTATACAATTATGCTTCTCGTGCTTTTGTTTTTGCAATGTGTTTATAATATTTGTAAATATGTAGTGTTTGGGAGGTAGACAGAGATGTACTGTGCAGCACTGGAGAGGAGGAAACTGATAGCTCTGTTTTTTCCTATGACTGAGGGCCACAGTGACTCAGGACATGACAATCATTTTGATTTTAACATTTAGGTGCATGCCTGGAGCAGTAGAGAAGTTTGGCACAACCAGTAGTCAATTGGTGATGGGGAATGAGCACAGTTACCATATCTTGGCTGCAGTGGCTCGGAGCAGTGCATAGGTTGAAACTTACCTTGCTGGTGGTGTGATAGTTATTCTCTGGCTTTAGCCCGAAGTGGACAGAAAATCCACAGACTTCCCAGAAATATGCCATGCATTGGGTCAAAGGGCATGAGCCCATGGACTGCTGGATCAGCAAGCAACTAACCAACCAAGAGTTTTCACTGTACTGGCTTCTTATTGACACCAGATAATACATGCTGAATGGATAAGCACTGGAACGTGCTTATTTCTGAATGAAATCATTTTTAGCAATGATGGGATAGATTAATAGATAACAATCACAGATTAACTTGTCAGTAGCAGTACGATAGAGAAACAATTAGATTTGTTTGTGGCAAATTAAGAGTTACAACACAACAATATTACTAGTTCTAAGTTTGCCAAATATGCAAAATTAAACTGATGTACTCCAAATTTCATGCTGAAGGTACACCACTTGATATTTCAAATCACCATTATAATGCTAGTTAGTAGCAAATAGATTTTAATTGTGGTGACTTGTATGAAGTATACTGACTTTAGTTATAGTGACTTGTATAAAGTGTGCATACTTTAGTCTTGGAGACTTGTAGAGTAGCCTAGTGCAAGACTGCACCTTTTTTGCATTTTAGCATATTCTAACCACTAGGCATAACTATGAGAGAACAAACTGCCATCAGTGTATAGCTTCCATCTTACATTAGTGAGGGTATTGAAATCATACAGCTACATGTAGACAGTAAAATGAGATTTTTTTAAAATATGTAAAAAAAACACCTCTTGCCCCATTTTATGGGGCAAGAGGTGTTTACCCCCTAACAACACAACATATATTTCAGTTTAGACATTTAAAAAATCACAATATTAATGATAACAGCAGGAAAAGTGCAAGAAGTTGAAAAAAAAATTAGATTTAACATAGTGAACAAATATTTTTCAGCATTGTTGAAAATTGACTCATCCCTGGCCTATCAAACTCCGAGTTTCACTATTTATTTCTCTCCGCCATCCCCCCAACACTGCCTAAGTAGCAAAGTTTTGGATGTCAGTTACATGTTTGTGCAAGACCGTGTTTGTGCAAGACCTCTGTACAGAATTAATTAGGACTTCATTCTTTATGTTTCTGATTATTGTCTTGGTCCCTATTTATATACTTGGAGTCGCATGTTAAAAATTGGCAAGGCCGACCAGCACATGCACGGAAATACTCAAAATCTGCCTTTGATGTGTTTTTACATTTTCTGTACACAGGTCTTATAGCCTAGTAGACGGTCAGTAACTGTTGTAACATTTGCTTTACCCAAAATGAAAGTGTGTGACAGTGTTTAGACTACTGGTAGTCGGTGTTTCCCTACACAAACAAGACTGGGCCTTGATGATAAACATGTGTTACTGGTAGATCAGCTTAGGCTACCATATTTCGTTTTTTCACAGACCATTACCGTATTTTGGTCAATATATAAAAAACGGTAATACCCATTGCTAAAAATAGCATTTCCGGGGAAATTAAGCTCAGTAAAAATGGCGGGCATGGCATGTCGGAAATAACGATATAGACCTAGTAAGTGAGTTTTATCAAGAAATATCGGAGGTTTCGAAGGAAATATTGTATGATATATAGGAATTAATGTAATTAGAGGCTTAGCAGTATGGTAGTACGCTCTAGATTGTTGGAGAGCCCTAGTCATTTTATCCTGGCTTAATATATCGGGACATGTGAGTTGTCACTGGCATTTTTTTTAAAGTGTTTTTCTCCTTTTTTACTGTGATTTGGACGTAATTTTTTTTTTAAATTTGATGTTACTCGATTATAAGACGAAGAGTATGAAGTCATCTCTGTTTATTGTCCAAAAATTCTCGGGTTATACACGGAATTTAACGGTATACATACTTTAGTTATACAGACATGTATGCAGTATACATACTTTAGTTAGACAGACTTGTATGAAGAATACATACTTTAGTTATACAGACATGTATGCAGTATACATACTTTAGTTAGACAGACTTGTATGAAGAATACATACTTTAGTTATAGAAACATGTATGAAGTATTCATACTTTAGTTATAGAAACATGTATGAAGTATACATACTTTAGTTATACAGACTTGTATGAAGTATTCATACTTTAGTTATAGAGACATGTATGAAGAATACAGACTTTGTTGTGGATTCATTTTTTAAATATACTTACTTTGCTGGTTTATGAAACAGAAGAGCTAGTGAGAAAAACTAATGGTTTCCTTGTATGTAAACTTGACTGGTGTTGTGCTTCCATCAGGGATCGAGACATATCACTGAGAGAGCTCTAGCAATGTTAATGTATAAGTAATGGAACAAAAGTTAAAAGCAATGTCCTATATAAGATCCACTCATTATTCATCAGGGTTGTAGGAGTGCTAAATTGGATGCACCCATGATTCATCAAGGTTCTAGGAGTACTACATTAGATGCATCATAGTTGTAGAAATACTACATTAGATGTATCATAGTTGTAGAAATAACTACATTGGATGTATCAGGGTTCTAGAAATACTGCATTGGATGCACCTATGATTCATCAGGGTTCTAGAATTACTGCATTGGATGCACCTTTGATTCTTCAAGGTTCTAGGAGTACTACATTGCATGTATCAGGGTTATAGGAATACTACATTGGATGCATCAAGGTTGTAGGAAGTACTACAGTGGATGTAATAGGGTTGTAGGAGAACTATACTGGATGCATCAACAGAGAGAGTCCTCAAGCAATTCTATCATCTGCAATGATTTGGAAAAATCTGGACTTATCCAGATATTGTCTGCTCATGATTTTGTACCCTTCTGCTTCTTCCACCCTCAACTGTAAATCACAATATTATTTTTGTCAGATATATGAAATGCTGCAGTTATTATATTTATATTAATTAAGGTTGTGCATGAACTAGTAAAACAATGAAACGCTGCAGACAGCATCATAACTGCCCATTCAGGCATCTGGACTGGATTATATGATACTTGTAAAACACAAATGCTCATGCACAAAAATAGACCAGAAGACCAAGGTACAACAATACAGCATGTTATGACACTACATAAAACACTTGATTATTTGATCGCAGTCAACACCAATCACAGTTCTTCATGTGCTGCCTTCACTTTACTTCTGTGCTCTTCCTCCAGCCGTTTCAAAGTTTTGCGACCCTATTGACAAGATACAAATAAAATTCAATAAAAATATATATTAGGAGTTATTATTCAGTTATATACTATGAAGAATATGTTTCAAATATCTTAAGAGAATGCAGATAGAAAGACCTGGGCCACGTTTTAAGACTAGATGAAAACAGAATAAACCAACAGCCCTTATGTGGACACTTTTATGAGGGTAAAAGAAAACGAGGAAGACTTTAAGTAACCCTAAAAAGCACCATACTTAAAGAAGGGGAAATAACCGGCTGCAAGACCACACAAGAAATAAAACTGCATCAGCATGCATACCTTTCACCGTGTGCTAGGGGAGACGACTGAGCAAATATGGGTTTGCCCAGAATGCACTGATATTGGTTTATAAGCATAACATTAACCATTATATGTAATTTAGAAACATTTTACATACACACAAAATATGGAAACAAAATAAACTTTCCAGTAGATTTCAGCAGCTCCTGTATCTAAACTCTCTCCGAAAATTGATGTGTCGGGTTAGTCGTATATAAAACAGCACACAAAGCATTTCTATTCTCTAGACACATCCTGCTGCAAATCTAATAGGATGATTGACCTGCTACAAGAGAGATCCAGTAGGAGTTTGAGAATGAACAATGAAGAATCAAAACTTGCAATTATAGACAAAGTTCACTCACTTTCTTCTAAACTAGAATTAGCGCCTGAATTCTGAGACTGTTCATAGAATTTCACATCTTTCCTAGGAATATCTGTTTCCTATTATCATCATCCTTCAATTCGCAGCTGACATCGTCATTGTCACATTCCTCAAAGTGTCATCATTATCACTTCTGTCAATCCCATTACTGATGAAATTAAACCAATCGTGCTGCTACCAATTTCACCCTCTCCATGATCATATCAACTTTTTTCATATCTCAATTAGAGCCAACAGACAATTTCATCTGATATTGTTTTCTTCTTCATCTGCACCCACTTGCAAATCCTGGAATGTTTCAACTACATACTACATCTGTTCATATCTTTTATCTACTAATTCACATTTTCTCTATTATAACAATAATTAACATACCTGGATATGTGCCAACTCCTTGAAACTTGAGTCTAGGGTAAACCAAAGAGCTAGAGCACATCTCTGTCCACTTTTAACTGCTCTCACACCATGCAATTCTCCAGCATTGAAGCCTACCAGACGGCCACATTTTGGTCTAAGCGATACCTGTTGACATCATGCATATCCTAATTAATAACTATATTGGTGAGTTCCACATGTGGAATTTCTCACTATTGGCTTATCAGACTGGCCATTCTGTAGCATTAAACTCTCAGTAGATGACATGCCAATATAGTGAGACTTTTCTCTTTTTGAAGCCCAACAGCATTTCACCTATACAATTAGATTTCCATTTGTGGTGCAACATTTAATTTAATCCATCATTGTACATGACACTGGTGGAGTCAAATGAGCCCAAATCCAGAATGTGGTCCTAATTGACAATGTATCCATGGTGCTCCTGCTATAAACAGGTGGTACATGAGTTTGGTGAGCAGCAACTCTGTGCAGGTTAGTGACAATTCCTTGGAAGAGACCAGAATCTGACAAACATGTTATCCCTTCATAATTGGAGAGCACACTTCAATGGTGGGTAATGCATATCTGGCTGCTCCACACATACCAGTGACCATGGTCCAGAGCTGGGTTGATATAGGCACCTGACCATGAAATGATGCTTGGGAGGGAGCTGAATTCTGCATGTTACAGAAAGGTAGAAAAGTCACAAAATCTCTCAAATCTACCCCCTCCAAGTAGGAGACTTCTTCTGAAAGCACTGCACACCAATGAGAGTTTTGTCTTCTGGGTATGAAATAAAGATCTGAAGAAACAACGCCATTGCATATAGGAAGTAAGAGCTAATTGCTCATAATACCTTAGGATCCAAACAACAACAATATTGGTAAGTACTGCAGGAATAATTGTGTGAATAATATGACTGCTACAAAAACAAATGTGGTGAAAATAATAGCAATGACTATTGTGACAATAATTGTGTCAATATGATTATTTACTTTTAAAAATTATGTTGTAGGCTCACCAATAATGCAGGATATACCCCTAAACACAATCTACCTTAAGCCAATATAGCAACGGATTGTTTGTATACTCTCTCTTGACTATGATTGTACAGGAATAGAAAAAAGACAGAAAAGCAAACAAACAGATATCCAATTCTGGCTAAACCTACAAGTCCCATCTGTGGCAGAAGATTTGGTGCCAACACTGAACTTTTCAGTCATCATCAACCAGAAAGATGCAAAAACACAAGCATGTGACATGATTTTCCATACAAGTTTATTCTTATTATAGTATAAACATAACTGTCAACTTATTTTTCCATAAATCTATATTTAAAAAAATGTATTTCCGTATTTCAATAAAAACCATCTGTTTTTAGCATCCACAAGAAAACCAGGAAATATTCCTGTTGTTTTTTTTGCAATCAGAAAATGTAAGATAAAAAATCAAAATTAGTAATAATTACTAGGAAATTGAACACTAAAATGACCTTTTAAAAAAAATATATATATAAAAACACCAAATTTTAGTTTTTTTTGGCCGCAAAATCTGTACTAATATGGAAAATTAAGAGTATTTTTATATTTAGTCTTTGTACAATATTTGATTTATTTGCAATCCTACATTGATGTACATTACATAAAAAATGTGCAGCATTAAATATTTTCAGAATATGTACATATTATTGTCATGCTTTAAGAGTGGAAATACATAGTATATTAGATGAAAGTTTTGGGTAAAATATAGCCACAAAAAAATTCAAAAATATGTATTAAAAAATATTTATAATGTCATAAATATGACTAGCATATACAGTTGGCTGTTTTATATAGTATATTCACTCATGTAACTATTTAGATAGTTTCAACTGTTTCTATGAACATACAAATGTTGTGTGATGATCTCAGTGTTTGTTGACGAATTAGAAAAAATGCTTACATTTTACATTACATTTAGTCTTTGTGAAATATAGTATTTATTTGTAAACCTACAGTGATGTACTATGTATCAAAATGTGCAGAATTTAGTGCCATCTTTAGAATACTGTTAAATCCTAAGTGTAAGACCAATAATAAGTCGAGGTGCTGATTTTGGCATCCAGAAAGTGTCTAAAGTCTAAAATCCGTTTCTACGTACAAGAAATAAAATAATGTGTGGAATAATACTGTGGAATATCGTTATTATAAGAATGAAGGAACAAGTAAAATAATGATAAATAGAAATTCACACACACTTTAGCAACCGTAAGACGCAAGGTCATTTCTTTCATTTGCCCCACTCAATTACCTGAATGAATGAATGAATAGGGCCACTGTATTCTGGGAACAATACATAAAAGATAATACAGTGCAATTTTCCTGAACCATGTCTATAGATAGTTTATCACATGTTGGGCGACTTTGGAACAACAAACTATACTTTCCGGGATGAATTGTTTGTGTTCAGTGTCCAGGTATTCTGATATGGAACTGCTTAGACCATAGAAAACACCTGACAAAGATTTAAAAAAGAGCAGTGAACCAACATAGAACCGGAACCATCAGACATTATACCGTGAGAGATTTACTGAAGCGGTGATCTGAGACATGTCCGGTATGCGAGGAGGACAATCAATAAAATAATACCTATTGAATAGTAATTACTACCTAATTATCTTGTCACAGGGTTCACACAAAACTATAGCAGACAGTAAAGTCTAAGAGAGAAACAATATGATGAAAGAACGGAGAGACAAACGGGTACCGTCAGATGTCTTTGTTTTTAAAGGATACAGAAGAATTTAACTTTGTTATCACATATTTACCTTCTAGGGAGTATACGGTATAGGGGGGGATCAATTAGTGTAATTTTGCTACAAAATGTCAATGATGTATCAGTATTTATAATCTTGTTTCAAGTCTTCTATAAAGAAAGATATCATTCGTTCACGTATCTGAATATCATCATCAAAATGTGAGGGAAACTTGGATTGGCTGAGATATTTAAATGGTTAGGGTCAGTTGTTAATCTATGGCCTCAGTGGGATGGACTAATTAACAGAATATAAGGCTGTGACTTTGCTAGCCATGAATACTGCACAAGTAGTTTAAGCTTTTAGTTTCAAATTTTTTATAATCATTGTGATTTTATTCATGTTTTATAAGAAGGATGTTGGGACAGAAAAGAACATCGTATGTTGCTAGTTTTAAGTTGGATGTTATCACTTTTATTGGGATATCAAACAATTTGATGGCTTCAGTTACTTTATTGTGAAAGAAAAGCGAGTATGAGAAAAAAATGGAAGAATTGTCTCTGATGCCAAGGTCATAGGCATCACCGTGGCCGTACAGCTTCATTCATTGCACTGGAGGAGAAACTGTCTGAATGGATAATGGAGTCAAGGCAAAGCAGATTAATTATAACCCACACAAATATTTGTATCAGGTCGCTCACAATATTGAATGATCCTGCATTCCAGTCACAAAAACTGTGGACTTTGTTGTGTTAATGGGATGGTGAAATAGCTTCATGAACAGACATCACTTGTGTCTATCAACACTCACTAAGCTTGCAGAAAAGTTGCTGAAGGAGATAGATACAAAAATTGATTTGTTTCAACATTTCACTATTAACTTGCGGACGAGGTTCAACTTAGACCTAACATAAATAGGAAATATGGAATAGACCACTGTCTGCTTTGATTTTCATTCAAATCGTATGGTTGAACGAAAATGTGTGAAGACAGTTTTTGTAATGACAACTGGGCATGATAAAACTCATTTCACTGTTGCTGTAGGTTGCATGGCAGATGGGTCACATTTGCCCCCTGTAATTATATTTAAATGCAAGAAAGACTCTGCCTAAGGGGGTGAATGGCTGGATAAAGTGTGGGGGGGGGCAGAGGAAAGGGGCCACTTTTTAAAAAAAATCCATACTAGTCTGGGACTCATTTCAGGCACCTCTTACCAATAAAGTGGAAAAATTATGCCA
Organism: Meghimatium bilineatum; assembly: GCA_034231615.1. Taxonomy (NCBI): domain Eukaryota; kingdom Metazoa; phylum Mollusca; class Gastropoda; order Stylommatophora; family Philomycidae; genus Meghimatium; species Meghimatium bilineatum. Next base: position 95,867 of record CM067318.1, on the reverse strand, counting down.
TGAGAAGGGGGCTGTCTGTTACTTTTATTCTTGGGGGACTAACCTCCCTCTTGCAGTCGTTAGATGTCTGTCTTAACAAACCATTCAAGGACAGACTCTGAGTAAAATGGAATGGCATTATCTAATTTAGCTATGACGAAGTGTAGTAATGTCAAAAAGTTGACATCATCGCAATAGCTACATGATCGTCCTATCTTTAATAAAGTGTTCAATTAATAACGCAATGGATGGAAGTGAGGACAACGTTATCTTTGAGGACGATGCTGACGACGATAATATACTGGAGGCAGATTATATCCACCCTGATGTTTCCATGACAGATGATGACATTCATAAGTTATTTCAGACAGTGATTCGGACTGTGAAAGATTTCAATAACTGTTTGGACTGGCACAGGAAAGTTTTTTTCCTCTGATATTTGATGTTATTCTGTGTTATGTTTTTTGGTGTTTCTACAGCAAATTATGTTTAAACATTGTGCTGTACACAAGCCAAACCCACTTTAATTTAGTGTTACTATCAGAATTACTACCCGATAGGGCTAGATGATAAATGTGAGTTACTGGTAGATCGGCATAGGCCCTATTTCATTTATTTTCACAGACGATATTATATGTACCTACATGTTACCGTAGTTCGGTTAATAAAAATATCTGATACTGGTATATTATAGACGTAGGCATTTTATTCTGGTTTCAATATATTTGACAAGAACATGTGAGTGACTGGTTTTTTTGGAGGTTTTTTTTTTACCACCAAGTTTTTTCCTTCTGTTACCGGGATTTGACGTAATATTTTTAAAAAAATTGTTTATAGGCCGAGAACCCTAAATCAATTTAGGATAAATGTACAAAAATTCTCTGCTTATACAAGGAAATATAAGGTATGTGATGTTGTCTATTGTCTTATTTGAAGAGTTGAAATATGTAGTACATAAAGGAAATTCTCTGATAAAACATGCCTAATGATCGTAAAACTTGAAAACAACACAATAGGCCTAAATTATACAAAACTTACCAGCTCAGAAATATGTGACTATCACATAGCTGTCAACGTATTAGTTCACAAGTCTGTATTTTTAACTATTTATTTCCATATTTCAATAAAAACTTCGGTATTCAGTACTAAAAACCCTTTTTTGGGGTATTTTTGGGCCCATCAATACATTCCAATACTTGTATGGGAGATAAAAAAACGTCCACATTAGTAATATTTACCGAAATTTAATACCAAATTACCTTTTTATTAAAATATCCCAAAATCTGTATCACTACGGAAAATCTGTACACTAGTTGGTACCTATGCTATCATCTAAAGTTGACTATTTTGTAAAGTATATCTGCTTTTGCAACTATCTGGAAAGTTTAAATTGTTTCTATACACAAAATTTACTAAATATAATATAATAACACAGATCCCTACACCACAGAAAGAAAACAAAGCACCATGTTATCATGCTGACGTCACATCAAGATCTTGGTTAACAGCAGAGACACAGAATAACAGACAAACATCATGATCAATGGATATAAGCTTGAAGTGGTGAATACTTTCAAATACTTAAGATCCAGCATATGTAACAATGGCTTAAATTACAATTTAAGCAAAATTACAAATAGGGATGGCTTTAGCGTTTATGTCAAGGTTAATGGTGATTTTAAAATAAAGCATCAGTGTTGGAGTGAAGTCAAACTGTATAATTCCCTGGTGTTTTCTGTTGTGCTGTAAGGTTGTGAGGAGTGACATGAACAACATGGCGGCAGGACAGCTGTGAATTTCTCTTCTCTCCCCAAATTGTGTTTAAATACACTGAACTATGCTTTCTGACAAGTGTTATATCATGTGACATATTCTAAGTCATGGATGTTAATTTTATTTGCTAAGGATTACAATATTACCTTGTGTTTTTATGTATTCTTATGTATGTGATGTAATAGTTCTGTAACCTTGGTTAGTGTAACTGTTCCCACACCAGTCAACATGTATGTACACACCGCTATATTAAATCGTGTTCACGATGTCACCTGGTCAAGCTAGGCCCGATAGCTATAATTATTATTTTAGAGGGGATTCCTACTCAGTGGTAAACTACAAGCAAACAAGAAAACTTAATGTGAGCCCACTCACAATTGACGCTTGGAATGTGAACATCCTACTGGACCGCATGGAAGTCGCATGGCCAGAAAGACGTACCGCACTTGTAGTGAAAGAGCTAGCAATGTACAAAATTTACATCGCTGCCCTCAGTGAGACATGACTGTCTGAGAAGGTGAACTTGTGGAACAAGGCGCTAGTTAGTGACCGGCTGATGACTATTCGCCTTCCACTTTCCAAAAAGCGGCATGCAACATTCATTAGCGTGTATGTCCTGACTATGATGAACCCCGATAAACAGAAAGAAAAGTTCTATGATTACTTTAAAAAAATCATACAGGAAGCCCCCAAATCAGACAAACTCATCATCCTTGGTGACTTTAATGCACGAGTGGTTTCTGACTGGGCGTTCTGGGATAGTGTGCTAGGGAGGCATGGTATTGGCAAATGCAATAGCAATGGACAACTACTGCTTGAAACATGCTCATCATCTAATCTACTCATCTAAAACACTGTCTTTCAACTTCCTCACTGTAATAAGACTTCATGGATGCACCTACGATCAAAACAGTGGCATCAAATTGATTATGACATCGTGAGGCAACATGATAAGCAGGACGCGAGAGTCATTAAATCCATGTGTGCCGCCGACTGCTGAATGGACCACAGACTACTGGTATCCAAAATGAATCTCCATACTCTGCATCTCTGGCGACCTTAAAATAGCAAACAGTCAAAACATCTCAATGTCTCCAAATTTAAAGATCCACTTTATAAACAGCTTCTGCACAGTTCAATGGATACCAAAATTGTACCATTGACAGTTGACTCAATAGACATTCAAAAAAGCTGGGAAAACCTCCATGACACAATTTACAGAACTACAGAAGAAGTGGTGAGTGTTGCTGTTTGCAGGCATCAAGACTGGTTTGACAAAAACGATGTACAGATCAAAGCTCTCCTGGTCTTGGCAATATACTCCTGTAGTTTGTCATTGCTTTCAGGAAATAATTTAATACTAATTCATTTAAGATCCAAATGAAGCAAATTTAGATGGTATATCTGCAAGAACAATACATCATTGATACATCTGGAAAGGGGGGGTATGTCTGCCACAATATTTCTTTTTTACGTATGGGATGAGTTAATTAAATTTTCCATAACTAACACAATATTGTATGTAAGCAAACATGCTAAACTGAGCCTTATTGCCCATCCATTAATGAATATTTTGATATTAGAATTGTTCATGTGGACAGAATGGTGTAGGAGAAATTGTAAAAAATACAAATACTACCATAAATTACTAAAAATATTCCAAAATGTGCTCCAGCATAGCAGGAAAGTCTTACTGTGGCTTATGGAGGTAAATAGATCACCATCATATGGCTTACCTGTTCAGTTTTATTTGAATGTGCAAAGAAGAACTCTCCACCATCAAAGTCTTCATTGAGATAAAGTACTGCACTGAAAAGTATTAACACATTATATTTTATTTGGAATCTTCTCATATTTTCTCACATCTTTTTTGACATCCTGTCTCATTTCTTCTCACATCCTATTTCTTTTTTGAACATCTTTTCTCAGATCCTGTTTCAATATTTCTCACATCCTTCTTCAACATTTCTAACATCTTGTTTCTTCTTTCAGTATCTGTTTTCACATCATGTTTCTTCTTTCAGCATCTTTTCTCATATTCTGTATCTTTTTTTTAGCATCTTTTCTCACATTCTGCTTCAACATTTCTCACATCTTTGTTTTTCTTTCAACATCTTTTCTCACATGCTGCTTTTTAACCTACACTCGATATAATGCTTCCTAAGTAAGTGAACTCATTTACCCGTTTAAGATGTTTATCATCGATGGAGATAGTGATATTTCTTTCTTTCTTTGCTATTGCCATTATTTGATGTGAACCATAGAATGGCATTAACCTACAGATTCAGCTGAAAGTCTACAGAGCAGTGGTACTTCCAGTGCTGCTATATGCTAGCGAAACATGGACTGTGTATAGACATCACGAGAGGAAACTCAATCACTTTCACATAACTTGTCTCAGAAAAGTTATGAACATCATATGGCAAGACAAGATTCCAGATACCACTGTCCTTGACAGATCTGGTATCCTCAGCCTTGACACTATCCTGATGCAGACACAGATTCATTGGGCAGGTCATTTGGTATGTATACCAGACTATCGCCTGCCAAAGATACTTCTCTATGGTAAAAATTCTTGAAACTAACGGGAATTGAACCAGTCCATTCTACGGCACCAAATCGCCTAGCAACAAATGCACACGCGTTCTTCCGTACTTGACTAACCGCATCTCCAAAAAAGATGCAATTTCATCAAGCCATTCAAACCATGCACACAAAGTCACCCGAACGGACCAATCGAGACACGGACTATTACAACAACATCAAACATCCCGTACAGGTATTGAAATATCCAGTAACAACAAACACATAACATAATATCCATATTAGTTATACAAGGGCCGATAGGTCTTCTTGTAAACATGGATAACATATATAGACAATACAATTTTGCTTCAAATAATTGTTTATACAAGTATGGTAAGCTGGAGAAGAGTAAACAATCTCAAGGTGGCCAAATGAAGTGTTACAAGGACCCGCTAAAGACCTCACTGAAAGAATTTGAAATAGACCAGGACACATGGGAAGAACTTGCACAAAATAGATCTACATGGTGCTCTACAGTCAAAAAGAGCACATCATCTTGTGAAATGAGGAGAAATGCTGCAACCCAACAGGGGAGAGTTGCTAGAAAGTCATGGATAGACCAAATTCGCCTACAGTGGTCATTCCATGTCAGAACTGTCCAAGAACATTTACAGCTCGAATAGGGCTCATTAGCCATCTATGAACTATTATACATGGTTATAACTCAAACTGATTTTTCAAAAGTGGATGTAAAAATGGTCATCATCATTTGCGATGGACTTGAGATTACACACAATGTTCAAAACACGTGCTATGTTTTTCAAGATGTTAATAGGCTCTGCTGGGTCATACTGTTCAATCACTGTTTTAATGGCATATTGACATGTTGGTAAACTTTTCCTTCCTTTTTTTGGTTGGCCAGTGAGAATCTGACTTCTCAAAAGTGCAGATGTATATTGTTGTTGCTGTAACTTCTGGGTGAGTCTTGCTGATGAGATATATTCATCATTGAATTAAATGCATTGCGCCAGCCTTCAACAGCATTACAGCTTCTTGGCAGTTGATTCATGACACGATTGTGTTGATTCCAAAGGCTAACTGGAAATGGAAGCTGCGTACAGCGACCACGATGATCAGTCCAATGTAGAAATCTTCAAAGTAATCAATGAGGAAATCCAGATCTGAGAAACTATCAATATTGGTGAGTTGTTTTGTCCGGCTCTGTGGCGAAGTGGTACAGAGCGCGTCTGTGACGGCAAAGGTACCGAGTTCGTTCCTCACCACAGGCAATTGTGCATCCGGACCGTTCAGAAAGCAATGGCAACCTACTAAACATATTTATATTGCCTAGAAAATCACCACAGCCAACAAATGCTGGGTTGATAGCTACGTCCTGGATAGGATATGCTACCAATTTTTTTTTTTAAAAACAGTAATGACATTATTTTCTGGTACAAACGCCAAAGCCATCAGCTTTGCTTGTCTGTTTGTTTGTTTAGTGATAGTTTCGCCTCATTTGGTCGAGGCCCGCCCCTTTCAACCAAGGACTGGTGTCCATATTGGATATATCAGGGCGTTTGGGACCTGTGTTATTGGTGGCTTGTCTGCCTGGATGGTGCTAGAATTTGACTATCCAGCTGACTTCACCGCTGTGCCTTTTAGCGGCAGTCCGTACACTCTAGAAAATCGTCTTATTTTTTAGTTGGGTACCCTCAAGCCATTTGGACTCAATACTGACCACTCTTTTGTCTAGTTCTCAGTTGGATTGGTCTTTGTCTATATTCATTTTAAGCCGTCATTTACATCATTTCTTTGTTATTTTCGGTTCCACCTATATTTAAATGTTTGTATACTACCTATTCTTATCCTTCCTGTATCTCACTTCCATATTTCACTCAGACACGTTTGTTGTGTTGTAGTCATTTCTACTCATCATTGTTTTATATTATGTGCGTATCTTGACAAAGGCCTTTTGGTTCGAAACATCGATTATGTCCTGTGTATTGTCATTTGTATGATTATATCCTGTGTTTTGTTGCATATATTATTTCATGTAAGCATCCAAGAGTGATAGTGTGTCAGTCATCATTCAGTAGAACTTAATTACCTGTTTCCACTTGACTATTATTTTCATACAGTTTTACTAGCAGTATTACCTTTTATTGTGTGGTTGTAGTAATTCATAAAACTTAATTACTCTACATTTCCACTGTTCACCTATCAGTGAACAGTTTCACTGAAAGTGCCACCAAATATCAACTATCGTTTTAATGAAATTTTAAAATAGACTTTCAAACTTTCAATATCTAGAATGTTCAAGAAAATAATACACATATTGTAATTACCTGTAATCTCTGTGAATATAAGCAGGAAAGTCTTTCGTACACGAGCCATCAGGTTGAAGATTACAATTGTCTGCATGCACGGGGTGACTCAAATCCTGCCTGTTGATTCTGGAATCTATAATAGTCAAATATTCATTAAGAGAACTAGGAAATGATATAGGTATATAGATTATGAACAATTGAATCAGAATTTTCAAAAACTGTCTTAGGGATTTGGTTGAAAAAAGCATACAGAATTAGACTTAATTGTACTTGAATTTCCCAGATGTACTCAATCCTTCTCAGGAAAGGAGCACCCAGTCTGCTGAGAGTACCACTCATAGCAAGTGACTTTGTAGCTGCAAGTGATAATCTAAAGGGATCTTAAAGAATTACACCATCTAAACAAGACGTCACTAGTTTGATTCAAACTCAATTTGAAATATTCAATTTGTAAAGAAATGACTACATGTTTCCATATACATAAGTGTCACCTTGAAATCCATATTGTTTATATCTCAATAGTGTATCTAGTGTAGTGTAGTCTAGTGTATCTAATAGTGTATCTGCCTCTGTAGTGTTAACATTGTTTTTACTTTTTTCATTGTTTTTCACTATTTGTTTTATATATTCCTGAGAAAGTATTGATGGTTCAAAACGTTGAAAATGTCTTGTGTATTGTAATTTGTGTGTTTTCTTGTTTACACATCAAAACCCCTTAGTTTTAGTTATAGTCTGTCGTGTCTAAGTGGAACTTTCTAAAAACCTGTGTCCTATATAGGTATTATTGTTTTTATGTTTCACCCAATATTACCTAATATTGATTGACCCATGCTCTTGGGAGACCACATTAAAAGCTTCAAACAGAGTAAAATACTGCAGGTGATTCAAAAAGGACAAAATTGAAAGGAAAGGTCAGACTATTTTCCCCTCATTGCAAGACATACTGCATTAATGCTCATACTACAACATTTCATTGATAGCCCGGATCGGAATTCGCAGTCATCTCACAAACAAACAAACAAACCTAATTTTACCTTTTTCAATGCCATGCTTACCTTCATTTGTGAAAGAAAATCACCTCTTCGAATATTAGTGAAATATTCTCTAAAATAGAAGATTTACATTTTCTTGAATGATATCGTAAGATCCCCTTAGTGAAATGGTCAAACCATTTTTCTCAATCATAAATTAGTTTGCTGTATTTCACCTTGAAATGGTCAAGCCATTTTTCTTGTGTTCATAAGGCTGTAGGTTCATAATTTAACAGTGACAAGCAAATGTGTTCAAATGTCCCTGGGGGATTATCACTTGAGTTATGGAGCTACACGCTAAGACTAATAATCTTAGAAAAAACCATGCGGCTCTGTTAAAAAGGACAATATATAAATTTGAAAATTAAAGTATAATGAAGTCAATCCTCTGCACCCTTCCTGTAGCAATTTGATGTCAGTGTTGATTCTTGTATACTACATTCTGATTTGTACAACCTCACAAGCATTGACAATGAAAGGGTAGGCTCCCATAAAGAATACAGGTGGAGATCTCCCTATCGTAGTGGTTAAGCTGTTCACCTTGTGTTCAAGAGATCATGGGTTCAAATCCTGCTCATGTCATATTATGTACAAAGTGGTTTTTTTTTCAACGATCCCTGAGTATTATAATCACCTGAAGCTATGGAGTTACATGCTTTGAGTGCCGCTTTGTTGAGAGAGACGAGTACATATAGGAAACCGAGTACAGTGACGTCAATCCGCTATGACTTTTCAACCCTTTCAAAGTATATAGGCATAGATCTTTCACAGGAGTTATAGCACATATCATGCTGAATCTAGTTTTGCAAGCAAAAGTAGGTTCTCTAACCCTGATATAAACATAATCATCTCTAAATCCCCACACAAAAATTTGACACAATACGTTCACAAAATTAATATGTAAACTTCTGAGACTAAGTGCATAGAATTACATATGATACATCAGTGTCTTAAGTGAGAATCAGGGTGAGAATTGTGAAAAAGTGAAAATTCGGGGATCTCTCTCGCATAGAGATTAAACTGTTGGCAGTGTTCTCAAAAGATTCAAATGCTGCCTGTGATGTCTTGTTTACAGAGTGGATTTGTTCAGAGATCCCTGAGGTTTATCACTTGAAGCTATAGAGTTACATACTATGATTGGTACTCTTGGAGGCAGTTTGCCAAGTCATTGAGTGGTATGGAATACATATAGGGTAACTCAAATACAATTATGTCAACCCTCTATGCCTTTTCAACCTCTATTTTCAATTAAGAAACAACATAACAAAGAAATATTACACAGCTGCAACTAATACAATGCAGACAAGCTGTATGTAAATATAGACGGCCCTGCACTGATGCCATAGTAAGTATTAAAGTTTTCTGAATAGTGCATGCAAACAAAGTTACAGGAAACAGTGCTGCTGCAGTTAACCTTATGTGTAAATTCAAAGTTGACAATAAAATACTGACCATCTATTGCAGTTCTGCAAACCAAATGAGTATAGTCAAAGTATAAAGGTTTGGTCAGGTTGAAATATTTCTCCACTAAAAGGCGTGAATTCTCACTGAGTTCCAAGAAAGTCCGGAGGCCAAATGTTGAGATCCTTCCTTGGTGAGTCAACTGTAATAAGTCATATCTTTTTATAGTAATCCACAAAATCTGCAATGTACCACTTTAATATTCTAAGGAACAAGCATATGCTGTGATTTACTTGATATTTTTATTAATCTATAAATTTATTAACCTATTAGAAAGAATAATCTACCGTATAATTCTGAATATAAGTCAATCTGAGGATAAGCCAGGGATTAAACTTTTATGTCTAAAATGTGACCAAAATCATAAACCTGTGTGTAAACCAAAATATTAAAAAATATACTTCTAATAATACTGTGGAATCCCATTATTATAAGAATGAAGGTAGAAGCTAAATATTACTAAAAGGAAAATACCACATCTTTAGTAATGGTAAAATGCAAAGTCATTTCTTCCATTTGCCCTACCCTACTGGTATTAATATAAAATACACAACGAAAGATAATTATAAATAACCAAAATGTCAGAGGATGTTGGACACGTAGTAACGAAACAAATAAGCAGTAAATACTAAATAAAGTATAAAGGTTACTATAAAATCCTAACTATCAATGTTAAATATAAATAACTAACAATAAACCAAAGAACAAGGACAATTTTCCACGTTATGGTTCAACAGGGACCTTTCTCAAGAAACACATAACAATAAAAAAACACAGAAACCTAAAAATATTTAAAACTGGGATGACTTGGACATGTTTTTCTCACGTTAATTCGCACAAGTCTATTGCTACTGCTACTATTCTTCGACTGGCTGAATCCTTATATTGAATTCTTTTTAACTCAACTAACACTTTTTTAAATCAAATTAGTGGTGTAGCTATGGGTACTAAGATGGGACCCTGTTATGTCTGCTTATTTATGAGTCACCTTGAACATCTTATCTTTTCCACTTTTCAAAGCCCTGTTCCTAACATATTCCGTCGCTACATTAATGATATTTTGGAGTTACTGATATTTCTATGTATGACCATAACCATTTCATAAAGTTTGTTAGTGGTTTCAATCCTGCTATTAAATTTACCTCTCTTATTTCCTCCACCTCTGTTGACTCTGTTAACATTTGTATTTCCATAAGATCTACATCCCTATGCATATTACATGGTTCATGTATCCATAGAACTACTTTGGGTCACTGATTTGTGTACATATGCTTGTGTTATAGTAATGCATATGAATATTTTCATATGAATGAATGTTTATGGTGTGTGTCATGTGATGTATTCTCTCCAGAACGTTGTCTTCCCAATGAACTCCCTGAACCCTTTTCTGTCTTGGGCCATGTGGATTGCATTTTTCAATGACATATTCATGTTATCTTTAATGTCATCAGTCCATCGTCTTCTTGGTCTGCCTTTCCTCCTCCTCCCAGGTGCTCTGTCCTCCATTAGTTGTCTTTCTAAGCAGTTGTGAGCAACCAACAATATGAAATCTTCGATGTGTTTATAATATCTGAGTTTATTTTTTTTTTACTCTTATGATATTCTGGGTTTCTTTCTGTAACATATCATCTCAAAGGTGTTGATCTTCTTTGCCGCTGTTTTACTTAGGTTGCATGTTTCACAGCTGTATGTTGCAACCGAAAAAAATAAAAGTTCATAGTATTAGCAGTTTTTTAAAAATGTTCTCGTTTTTCCATATGTTTTTCAACTGTTATTTTACAATATGCCATTGCCATGATATTACATGGATATATCTCTATGTGTGCGAATATTCATGTTAATTCATGTATTTATGTGAGAAAATGTTTATGTGAATGTATGTATATATATTTATGTGAGTTTTTGTTTATGTTAATGCATGTATCTGCATTATGTGTCATTATGTACATCTATTCTTGTGTGAACCCTTACTTGTTTGTAGATTCATTTACATACTTGTGCATTTTGTGTGGGTACCTTTCATACATCTATGTATTGACTATGTAAAGATATATATGTGTGTTGTTTATGTGCATATATACATGCATGCATACATACCGGGTACATATATACGTACATACATCCATATATATATATATATATATATATATACGAGGGGGAGTCAATAAGTAAGTCACAAATTGATGTTGGATGGCAGGAAAATGCAGTAGGTGGTTTCTAAAGCTGTTTATAGTTGATATCATCATAGAACTTTATGTTTATGTTCGCTAGATGGCGCTAGCTGTACCTTGCGCATGCGCAGCACAAAAAACAAAATGGCTACTGTACTTACAGAGTGTACAATCAATGAACAACCTGCTGTTGTGCGTTTTTTATGGGCAAAAGGACTGCCTGCAAAAGACATTCATAAAGAAATGCTTCCTGTTTATGCTGACAATTGTTTGTCCCGTAAAGCGGTGCACAGCTGGGTAAAAAATTTTCTCAAGGGCGCTCTAAAATTGTTGACGAAATCCGATCTGGTCGTGCTGTTGAAATTGCAACAGACGCATCTGTGCAGCGGGTTGAGGAGATGATTCGAGGTGACAGACGAGTAACGATAGACGCTGTAGCAGCTGCAATAGGGTGCTCACATGGTTCAGCATACAGCATCATGCATGACCGATTGAAATTTAAGAAAGTGTGTTCAAGGTGGGTGCCCAGACAATTGACGGACGAACACAAAATGAACCGATTAGGCTTGTCATTGGAGCATCTCTGTCAATACGCAAATGAAGGAGAAGACATGATGAACAGGATTATTACTGGGGACGAATCATGGGTGCATCACTACCAGCCTGAATCAAAGCGTGCTTCAATGCAATGTAAACATCCTTCTTCGCCTTGTGTCCAAAAATTCAAGGTTACACCATCAGCAGGGAAGGTTATGCTGACAGTGTTCTGGGATTGTCAAGGAGTGCTTTTAACCAATTTCAAAAAGAAAGGTGACAATGTGAATTCTGAATCATACTGTGAAGTTCTATCAGTGCTTCGGGATGCAATTCGAAGAAAACGTCCAGGGCTGCTGACTAGAGGAGTGCTACTCCTTCATGACAATGCTAGACCACATACGGCTCGATTAACTCAGGAGAAAATAAAAAATCTTGGTTGGAAAATTCTGGAACATCCTCCTTACAGCCCCGATTTAGCCCCTAGTGATTTTCACCTTTTTGGTCCACTAAAAACCCACCTTGGCGGGAAGCATTTCGCGACTGACGCAGAAGTTGAATGTGAAGTGAAAATGTGGCTTAAAAAGCAGAGCACGCAGTTCTACGCAGCAGGTTTGGGAGGACTCATAAAACGATGGGATAAATGCATCAATGTTGGTGGAAATTATGTTGAGAAGTAAAGGGATAATGTATGTGTAAAAATAAACAGTTTTCAGGTTTTTATCGTCTTCAGTTTTTTTCTAAAGAGCCATTTGTGACTTACTTATTGACTCCCCCTCGTATATATGTATTAATGTTTGTATTCAGATGTGTATGTATATAAATGTATTTAGTAGTGTAATCGTATGTGGTTATGTGTTTATGTGTATATTTTAATACATCATCCATTTCAGAAGGAGTCAACTACTGATCCCATCTACACATTTCTATAATATCTACATCTACTGGTAGCCCTCCAGCTACCAATTTCATATTCTCTTTCCTTCTCCCTTTATTTCCTCCCCTCCTCCACCATCTTGACATTGCTCATTGGTGACCCCCATTTCTGCTTTTGCATTATTCATATTTTACGTTGGGCTTCTGCTTGATCTGATATATTACTTCATCACCCCTGGCAATTGTCCATTGATCTATGGCTATTTCTATCTATTAATAATGTGCAAACATATTGAAAGCACATAACTTTCCATTTATTAGACATGCATAGCGCGTCTTCACTTGGAAATGTTTTGTGGTGAGAAAAATATGTCTAAGTCATCCCATTTTTAAATATTTTTATTATTTGGTGTTTTTTTGTATTGTTATGTGTTTCTTAAGAAAGTGTTGGACCATAACGTGGAAAATAATCTTTTTGTTTTGTTAATTGCTGTAACCTTTATATTCTATTTAGTATTTACAACCAAAGATAATACAGTGCGATCCTTCACCAGAGGTGTTGTCAGCATCATAAAATCTGCAACCACCAGGTAACAGAGTGTTCTGAGATATCCGATTCATTCATTCATTCAGTATCATCCCCGCAACACAGGTTGGCTGCAATGATAGCAGCAGTCATTATGGTAAACATCATAAGAAAACATAGATGGAAATACCTGGGTCACCTTTTTGAGACTAAATGAAAACAGAATAAATAAACAAGCCCTTATGTAGACACCTGAGGGTAAAAGAAAATGAGGACAGCCTAAAGCAACCATAAAAATACCATACTTAAATAAGGGGAAATAATAGACTGCAAGACTATACATAGTTTCGTAGGTTGATGGAGGGTGTTTCTCTAATCAAGACTGGGTCACTCCGTTGATCGTTGGATTAATCAACTAACATTGTAAAGTCCAGACCGATTTGTGTAACAAAAGTCAGTTCATTCCAATTCTTTTTCATTCAAACAAATTATTTTGTGACAAACTGTGTATTACAACATCAGATATTTAAGATAGCACATGTGATTTCTCTTCATCATTGTGGGATTGTCATACGGTGATTTATTCCGGTGCTATCATATGGATGTGAGAGCTGGAAAAGCTCTTTATCTTCAGAAAAGAAATTACTGAGTTTAGAGAGCAAATGTCTTCATAGGATAACTAACACCCATTGGAGTGAATTCAAATCGAATGATAAAATCAGAGAAGAGACACATCAAAATTTCATCACAGATGTTATCAGAAAACGCCGTTGGTCCTACATTGGGCATGTCCTACGCACAGACACAAACAGAATAAACCACCAATCTCTTGAATAGATACCTACAGGTAAAAGAGCAAGTGGTAGACCAAAAGAAACACTCAGAAGAACAATACTTAGAGAAAGTAAAACAACCAATATTCATACTATTCAAGAACTGCACAGAATAGCTTTGAACAGACAGAATTGGAGAGATCTGACCTCTGTGCTAACTTCAGCGCAAAAGGAAAATGAATGAATGAAGACCATACAAGAACTAAAATTGCAGGCAGCAGATCACAGAAAATGGAGAATCAAAACTTCTGCCCTATGTGCCGCCTGCAGCAAGAAAGGAACAAACTAACATATATATATTTGACAGGATGCAGAATGAAGCAATGCGTATCATTCTTGGATACCCCAGAGTTACAGAATAGTTGCAATGTGCTTCTTGCTGGATTGTTTTGCCACAAAGCAAAGAGCTGATATCTGCTGTGCTCGTTCATACATGCACATCAACGCTGACAAGAACCATCCACTACATGGTGGTATTGAAAAGATCAAAGGAAACTGGAAAATCATGGTGTGGTTATTAAATAGGTATGCACATTTAGGGACATAGAACCTGGAGGAGAGTGGAAAAGAGGGAGAAATCATGGCTTGGCAGAGGTGGTTATTAAATGGGTATGATGTTCGTCCGTCGTGATCGACGATGACCAAAAACTCAACCATAATAATAACAATAAATAATAAAATAATAAAGTTAATAGTGCGTTTTTAAATGACTAGCAAGTCCAATGCGCGCACAAAATGTTCTTTTACAGAATTGACAACAATAGAAGGTATCTGTGTGAGAAATGGGTTGAGAAATGACTAGCGCTGAAGTTGGTTTATAGTGTGGAAGAGTTGCGCTAATCATCAACCACACTCTCTCTCCTGAGTTTTATCTTGGTCCAGTGGCAAGACAAAGTCGAGACAACTGGGAGAAAATCAGGTGCAGTGGATGGCCAGAGCGTACTATGTGTCTAACTGTGCCCTATAAACGGGTATACGCATTAGGGGACATAGAACCTGGATGAATGTGGGAAAGTAAGCCTATAAAGTTTACAAATTCCATTGAAATGGTCCTAATACTTTCCAAGAAATGTGCATTCCAGTGCATATAGATTCAGAAGTTCAGATTGTAATCAGTGAAAATTCCTTAGATGAATCTATGGTTCGGCATGTGCGTAGTGTGTGGCTATTCATGGCTCAAATCAGAAGGAAGTGTAATATGGAAGAAAGTGGTGTTTTCTATACAACCACTAGTAGTAGGATTATGGAGGTGATTGGTAATGATAAGACTGGAGTCCCAGAGTGCTACAACTGTTGGTTTTCTTGCTGATTCTATGAGTAGGGTAGGTGGGGGCAAATATCTGCACCGGGCAAAGATCCACAGTGAATTTATTTCTCATTTATGGGTTTCCTTGAAACCACGTACTATGTCAGATGCCAATATTGTAGTATTTATTATAATGAAGTTTGATAGGTCAAGGACGAGTCAGTTTTCTACATTGAGGAAAACAGATTTCTCTCTATGTTTGTTCTCTTTTTTTTCAACATCTCAATCCATGTCTGTTGGTTTTGATTGGTTCTTAAGCACATTACTTGTCAAGATACTTTGATTTTTCATGGAATATTTGATATTTGCTAATGATGTGGTTTGTGGCAGAGGTCCGCATTAAAAAAATATGATGAAAATGCTGATGTCAAGAGGAAGTTAAAGCTGGGAAAGAGATATAGGAGTATAACAATCATCCAACATTAAACAAAGACATAAATAGCTTTAAAACGGAAATTACTATTTTTAAAATAATTTTTATCAGATTAAAGTTACCAAGCCATATATATATATATATATATATATATATATATATATATATATATATATATATATTCTTAGCACACATGTACACACTGCTGCTTTAGTAGACTTGTTGCAGTGGCGATCCCTCTCAATTGTATTTGAAAATTCTTGAGGCCAATGGGAATTGAACCAGTCCATTCTTATGGCACCAAATCGCCTGGCAACAAGAGTAAATGGGTTTTTCCATGCTTGACTAACTGCACCTTTAAAAAAAGATGCGATTTTGTAAGACATTAAAACTGTGTACTCAAGTCACTCAGAACAGACCAATCGAGACAAGGACTATTACAACAACAACGAACATCCTGTACAAGTATTGAAGTATCCTCAGTAACAACAGGCGATTTGGTGCCGTCAGAATGGACTGGTTCAATTCCCATTGGTCACAAGAATTTTTAATTTATCCTCGATTCCTACTTTAATTTACTTGTATAAGCAATTACTTGAAGCAAAATTGTATTGTCTATATATGTTATTCATGTTTATAAGAAGACTTATTGGCCCTTGTAGAATCCATACAGGTGTTATATGCTTATTGTATAAATTGGACTGTGTTTTCCATTTCTTGTTTTGTACCATAGAGTTTAACATATTCATGGGTCTATCAGAAGGCCAGTATGTGAACCTACACGTGTTGTAGTTTGAAAAATCTTGAATGATATGCTTTGCAGTTTGGTTGGCTTACTCACATGTACACTTATGTAAAAATAAAGGTAACCCAAGCGTGCTAACCACTGCACTACAAGGGTGCCTTTTAAATGTCCACATTGATGATGTGCCAATTTAAAATTGCGTGTACATATGACTGTTTAGTCTATTGTGTCTATTTCTGAGTAGAAATACGATGATCTGTGCATATATTTATAATGATGTTACTTATCAGATAATTATTAATGATGACCACGTTAATATGAAAGAAAACAAAGGGCAGTAGATCTTTTCCACATATTTGAGCTGTGATATCCATTCTTGACTGCACAAAGACTCATGGATACCATCTATTCACCTGAATTGCAATGTCTAATACTTTCTGTAACTACCATTTTTGTCAAATAATTGACATATCAAGCTAGAAAATGTGCATTTTATGTGTGGATCTTTTCCATATACATGAGTTTGCTGTAAACATTTCTAAGAATGTTATTTTTTCACATGTAACTTCATGACCAGCTCTTATATACAATCTAAGACTAATCTTACATTTAAGTACATAAACTTAAATCAGAAATATATGTACTTTATCAGCTCACATACTTTCATTAACAACAAATTAAATTTACTTGAATATCTACATTATATGAAACTTAAATAAACAACATGTTCATTGAAAAGAAAATTGACATTAAAATAACAAAGAATGTGTTTAAAAAAAACAACTAGCTTGACATTAGCGGAAAAGTTAAGCAAGCACACAACAGTGAGCATGATATACAAGTCATAAAAACCAGATACAGTGTGCAATTTATATTTGTGGAGCAATGAGTATATTTATCAATATTATCATTACTATACTATATATATATATTATTATTATTATAAAGGCGCAAGTAAAGTATAGTTCTTCACTGTGACCTCTGCACTAGTTTCGAGGTATTACCTAACCTTTGTACAAGTATGTACTGTGTGGTTAATAAAATTAATATTTAAAATTAACATATATTAATTGAAAATGCATATTAATTTTGAATTATTATTTAGATTAGGGTATGGGGTAAGGATTAGAATTAGTTATAAATTTAAAAAATAAATTAGTTATACAAGTTGTAATTATAAGTTATTCGCTGCATCAATCGATGTGGTTGATCTTCCGAGAAAATCCATGACGACAGCTAGGGAAAAGTGTAAACAGTGTGCTATTTATAGCTAATCTATATATATAACTAATCTTTACTTTTACCACTGTAAACGCACGCATTAGATTTATAATTATGATCAAAATAATAGGCCTACATGGAATGAAAACCCGTAGCTACAACAAGTATCCATGAAGTTAACCTTATAGTAATTTTTATAAATGGTGGATCAGATTTAAACTATTTTAAGATGGATTAGATCTAAGTACTTGATTTAAGCCGAAAACAGATGTGCTAGACTGAAAGGCACACATAATATAGGTCTGATGTAAAACTAGCAGCACAACACTCTTCTTCAACTCTATCTCAAATCACACAAATATTCATATTGATTATCGGAGAGCAAACACAGAGGAAGAAGAAGTGTTTCTGTGAAGCTAAATGGTTCCGTTAGGTGTCATTTCACTGTTTATGGAACAATTTTGCTAGAAAAGCATTTAAACCAGCATTTAAACCAGTCGTCAAATGATTTTCATTTGTCCATTTAAAAAATGTCATTACGGTAAAGTCAAACTTAGCCAATGAATAAATCAGGTCAACTTTAGCTTGGCTATTAAATTTGCATTCAAATGTCATGGTGGAATTAAAAGGTGTAAAGATGACTGGACAGAAGACATGTTTCACTGTTGTTTTAGATTGCATGACTGATGGGATATGTTTGCTCCCCTGTATTTCCCTGCATGGATTTTTTTTTAAACAACCCAAGAATGCCTAAGTCGGCAAAATTCCCAAGTGGCGGGTTTTCATGACCATACTGTGAAAGGTCATGGCTTGTGTGCACTCGCATCTTTTTCATGGGAGCCTTACTTGCCTCCTGCAGTCACCAGAACCATTTAAGAACAGACTGCAAGCATAATGGAATGAATACTGTCATCTGACGTAGAGGTGATGAAGAGTGAAATGTTAAAACAGCTGATATCATTACAATCGCTAAGTAGGTAAAAATATTGTTGTAGGTTATTCAGTCCATAATGATCAGTAATGCAATAGATGGAAGTAAGTGTGATGTCAACAATGTATCGGTAGATAGAGACAAAGACTGATGATATCCGAGACAGAGGATGAAATTCATGAACTGTTTCAGGCAGTGTTTCTGACTTCAAAAAATTTTATTACTTTGCATTTTTTTCCTGTTACCTTTCGGTCATTTGACTGTATTCTATGTTACCGTTTCTATGTTCCTACTGGTATTAATCTTTTTTTAATATTTTATTGTGTTTGCATATAAACACAAACCCCTCCATATCAATAGCTGAAAAATACCAAATTTCTCAGCTTACATTTGGAAATATAGGCCTACAGTAATTAGTTATTGCTATTTTCATTTTTTTTTTAGTTGGGTCAAAGGGCATGAGCCCATGGAAAACTGAATTAGCAAACAACCATATTTTTTTAGTCCTGTAGCAATATGAATAAAGAAAATTGTTAGTATTTTCTCCCTTTTCAAGACTTACTAATAGATAATCACCATAAGTATTGAAAGCTTGTTCTTTACACAACCAAGAACAAGATGCTGAAATTCTAAATATTAAAAGCAAATATTACATTTCAAATCATGCAACATTTGAATACTGTACATTTTTAGTCATAGTACAGTTTCATGTGAATCAAAAATACACTTTTTAAAATATTTGTTAACAATTTTTCAGCTGACCAACTACAGAAAACAAACCTTAGAAGCTCTATAAATTGTGATCCCCTGGTACATTTCATGTTCCGTGTGAGGGGAAATGAAGGTATGTTGTAATGGTTGATGATTGTACTCATCTGCAACTACTGCTATAATCTACAAGCAAGAAAAAGCAAGCTGTATGACATCAAAAGCAAGTAAATATCATATTTATAAGAAGGGATGAATAAAATATCTAAATATCAACCAACAACAGAAATAAATTACTTGTGAGAATTTTTGAAGAAAAACAGTTTTATTGACTATGTTTTTATAACATTTGTTTATCAATTCATTCATTTTCATTATGCGTTGAAGTTAGCGCATAGGGCAGAGGTCAGATCTCTTACCGGTATATTATTTCTTTGTAGCACATCTATACTTATTTATTGGTAGTGTATCCTATTTAGTATGTAGCCCACAACCCAGCAGTATTTGGTTCAGTAATTTGCCATTGCTTTCTGAATGGTCCAGATGCACAATTGCCTGTGGTAGGATTCGAGCCCGGTACCTTGGTCATCAACATTTTGTGTACCACATCACCAGAGAGCTCAACACTTATTTATATCATATGTATTTCCAAATCTGTGCTACTAAGGCCCATACCTAATCTGCTCTGACTTTCTGGTAATAATGTATAACAGAAATAAAGCTGAATAGCAAACATATAAATCTCTACATCAACTAGGGTTAGGTTCACAAAACTTGTGATAAGTAGCTTTTAATGGCCAGTTGGATCCTTACTGATGGTCAGGAAGCTAGTTAATGTAAGTTATATATATAGACTATAAAGTCTTTAAATTGCAGCTTCTTTTATGGTTGATTTGATTTATTTTCAAAATCTGCAATAGCCAGAACAGAATATACATAACAAGTGTTTAATGATACATGTGTTTTTTTGTCTGGGTCACACATTTTCAGACAAATGAATTCAATCTCTCAATCTCTCAGCCTGTTTATTCTCAATCTTTTTATTTCTTAATAATCACACAGTTTGTGGCTCTTGAAAGACATAACAAACACATTAATATATTTTTTTAATGTGGCTTTTTCATTCATTATATTCATAAAAGTGAATATTATTCCACAGAACATCATGTGTTCAATTTTAAGTCTCCAATTGAAGCATGTACAATATCCAGTCTTGTGAACTATGCCCTGTCTACCACATGATTGTATCAGATCCTCACATCACATAGGCCTACTCCAAATATAACAGAATCATGTTTTTCCATGGGGTGCAAAGGGAACACACTGCTCTCGGCAGATGCAGGGTTAGCAGATAACGAAGATCCCAAAAGTAACACCTTGTGGTGCACCCTGGAAACAGAAATACAGCGGCTCGATCTGATTCTGGTGAAAACTTTTGGGGATCATGTGGAGGTAGCAGATGGAAAGAGATTTGACTGCTATTGAGACAGACAATATCTCCGACACCATCAGCGTTAACACTTGCAGTGGCACTGGTGACACACATTGACGCTAGTCAGCCCAGTCCAAGCATTGGAGGAGCGGTCCATGAAAAATGCACGAGAAGGTAGATGCATGGCAAGAGACAAAAAGACAACATACTGAGTACAATGAAAGTGCAGCACAGTGCCAGATGGTAGCACCAACTGCAAATAGAAAGTGAAAACGTTCCAATGAAATTGGAACTACAATCTCTGTTAGCTCGAGACAAGATTCTAGTTACATGTGTTCCTTATGGGCAGAGACTCAGAACTAATCATAGGCACACTGCAAAAAAATAAGACCTGGTCAAACTCTAATGTTGAGCTTTCCTATACCAGAAACATGCTTGCAGAGAGAAAGGGTTAAGTAACCAACGGGCTAGGCACAAATGGACAAGGTCATTCAGCTCGAGAACACGCCTTTCTCCGAAACATGTGGTGAGACTCGGACTTGGACAAGGAGTTCATGATGTCAGTGAACAACACCTCGGCTAAGAAGGTGAAAGAGCCCGGGTCCAACTCTTCTGCCAAATTCTTCCTTCACAGGAACCAGGCTCAGGGAGGAGAAAAGGTTCAGTACCTGATTGGCACAGGCACAGAATGTCTAATTACACGAGGCAAGATCACTGACGGTTGAACACCTCGTGCGAGATAGATGTCAACGACAATCGTCTCGGCAAAGAGTCATTATACACCCTGGTGCCCGTCAACAGATAGGCAGGCTGTCACTGTTTAGGGAAGCCTACTACCTAAATTAAAGGCATGACGAAAACTGATGTGCTGGGCCTAGGATGTCCCAGTCACAAAGTGAGCCAACCGAGGCGCAAATAACAGTTCAACTGTAGAACTTGCAGTACAACACCCTTCACGCTCCCAGGTGGAAATCACATAATTTATTTGATGTGGTTATAAGAGAGCAAACACAGAAGAAAAAGGTGCTTCCATACAAGCCACAACAATAATCACACAATCAGGTGTTTTCATACAACCCATAACAAATATCACACAATCAGGTGTTTCCATACAACCCATAACAAATATCATACAAATAGGGTTTTTCATACAACCCATGATGAATATCACAATCAGGTGTTTTCATACAACCAAGGACAAATTGCTTTCATTGTGTATTTTACCCTGGAATATAAACAACAGGTTGCACATACTTTTGTTAAATGAAGCTAATATTCAAAGGTGTTAGTGTATACTATACATATATATACAGATACTCAGGGTGAACCCACAGCATCTTACCATACTCTACACATGTTGGTACATACTCCACACATGTTGGTACATACTGTATGCATATTGGTACACATTGTACATATGTTGGTACACATGATGGTACATACTGTCCACATGTTGGTACATACAGTACACATTTTGGTACACACATAAACATGTTGGTACATATTGTACAAATGTTTGTACACATGTTGACACACATACATTCTAGCTACATTGAAGATGAATATGCTACAATTAATAATAACGGTGGTTATTTTATTATTAATATTAAAGGTGAATATTTTATATTAATATTAAAGGTGGATATTTTATTAGTAATATTAAAAGTGGTTATTTTATTATTAATATTAAAGGAGGTTATTTTATTATTAATATTAAAAGTGGTTATTTTATTATTAATATTAAAGGAGGTTATTTTATTATTAATATTAAATGTGGTTATTTTATTATTAATATTAAAGGTGGTTATTTTATTATTAATATTAAAGGTGGTTATTTTATTATTAATATTGGTGTTAATATTAAATATATGAAAGGTGAATATTTTATTATTAATATTGAATATATGAAAGGTGAATATTTTATTATTAATATTGAATATATGAAAGGTGAATATTTTATTATTAATATTGAATATATGAAAAGTGAATATTTTTTTTATTAATATTAAATATATGAAAAGTGAATATTTTTTGATTAATATTGAATATATGAAAGGTGCATATTTTATTATTAATATTGAATATTTTAATTTGGTTATTTTACTATTAACAGTTAATATAATTATATTAAAGGTAAATGTATTGTAACATTATTTCTGTAATATGAAATCATTAATAGTTATGTATTTTCAACAAATACCTTATGGAGCTTGTGGAAGGGATAGGGTCCACCCTGAGCAAAGAAGGATAGCACTTCTATAACCTTAATTAGCTATACAGATAGCCCATCACCAGATGCTACTATAGAGGTATCAAATTATATACAAAATGTGCAAAGGTACCTGGTCTACAATATCTATCGATAGACCTGCAAAAATCTCATTAACTGTGTGAGGTGATGTTTTCCCAGAATAACCATCACCAGCTTTCCCAAGTTCCTAGAAAATGTTGTGCGTCCAGATAATACACAGCAACAGAATCAAAAACATTATGAACATGATTGATATTATCAGTGTTTTTCAACCCTAACTGAGCTACAACCCAACCCCTTTAGGAATAAATTGTGTAAACCCCCCCCCCCCATTCATACCCCTTATGTCTGTAACTGGTCCACCTTAACTATAAATAACCAAATGGCCAGAGGGTGTCCGACAAAGTGGATGGTGCCGCAGTAACCTAATGAACAAATAGTAATGCAAAATGATGTAAAAAGGTTACTAAAACACTTACCTATCCTATTAATAAAAATATATTTTTAAGAAAAAAAACAAAAAACATACAATAAAACTAAACAGGACAATTCTCAACGTATCGGCTCAAATTGAACCTTTTTCAAGAGACAAACAACAGAAAACGACAAAATAAAAAAATAAATAGATGTCTATATTTCATCAAGCCCTCGTCTCCATAATAGCGCAGGGATGGCAACGCATCTAGTCAAGGTGAAAATGCGTGCATTCATTATAAACAAACCGAAAGTGGGAAATTAGAGACACTATAGATGAGTGCAAGAATAATAAAAGAAAAAGATAAGAAAAATACCCCTTTTGTCACTCTATCAGACAGGCAGGTTTTAAGAACATAGTCACAACAGGCACGACTGAAGGGAACAGAGACAGATGGGGACGTGAGAAAATATTCATGTGACAACCTAGCAAGGCTTGGAAACAAAGATCCTGATAACAATACTGTGAACAGAGAACCATGGTCACCTACGCCAACAAGAATGGCATATGACAATGATAGATGAGTAATGATGAGGTTGTGTGGTGGTGGGGTGAGTGGGTTTGGGGAAGGAAGGATAGAAGAAGAATCAACATTTGAAAACGCATGGAATGAATGTGAAACCAAATATAGACATAAACATATAAAACCAAACCTAAACATACATAGAAATGTAAACACACACCAAGAGTCAAGAAATAAACACATAACAAGATGGACACAGATGTGTGAAGGATACCCACACAAAATGCACAGGCATGTAAATGTATCCACACACAGGAAAGGGCTCACACCAGAATAGGTATACACATTGACACAGAATGGAGATACGTGCATTAACATAAAAAAGCGCTCACATAAATATACATATATATATGTATACACAAATATGAACATTCATGCACATAAACACTTTCTCGTATAAATAATAACATGAACATTCATACACATAGAAACATATACATATATTAATGTAAATATAAACGTTCGTTCACATAAAGATAATGCTATAACAACTGCATATGTATACATACAAATGTGTGGCCCAAAGTAATTGTGTGGATACATAGAACCATGTAAAACGAAATGCATATACAAATAACTATATATGTGTGGGCACCCATCGAAGAGACAACTGCAATAAAAACGAGGAAATCAAAATCTAAATATGTAAATGATTTAACAATAACAAAATGGCAGAGTACAAAATAATCACATATTGACAGACACAAACGAAAGAAGACATAAAGGAATTATATAGAAGAACGGCAAACACAAAAATAATAATTATTCACGAAAGTGTACAAAGACAAATAATTACAAGAATCAGTGCAATACGGGAGTAGAGGGTATAAAGAAAAGGTGGGTAACTCAAACAAAACGGTGATTAATGTTCATTCCGTTTGGTCTTGTAATTATTTGTCTTTGTACACTTTCGTGAATAATTATTATTTTTGTGTTTGCCGTTCTTCTATATAATTCCTTTATGTCTTCTTTCGTTTGTGTATGTCAATATGTGATTATTTTGTACTCTGCCATTTTGTTATTGTTAAATCATTTACATATTTAGATTTTGATTTCCTCGTTTTTATTGCAGTTGTCTCTTCGATGGGTGCCCACACATATATAGTTATTTGTATATGCATTTCGTTTTACATGGTTCTATGTATCCACACAATTACTTTGGGCCACACATTTGTATGTATACATATGCAGTTGTTATAGCATTATCTTTATGTGAACGAACGTTTATATTTACATTAATATATGTATATGTTTCTATGTGTATGAATGTTCATGTTATTATTTATACGAGAAAGTGTTTATGTGCATGAATGTTCATATTTGTGTATACATATATATATGTATATTTATGTGAGCGCTTTTTTATGTTAATGCACGTATCTCCATTCTGTGTCAATGTGTATACCTATTCTTGTGTGAGCCCTTTCCTGTGTGTGGATACATTTACATGCCTGTGCATTTTGTGTGGGTATCCTTCACACATCTGTGTCCATCTTGTTATGTGTTTATTTCTTGACTCTTGGTGTGTGTTTACATTTCTATGTATGTTTAGGTTTGGTTTTATATATATGTTTATGTCTATATTTGGTTTCACATTCATTCCATGCGTTTTCAAATGTTGATTCTTCTTCTATCCTTCCTTCCCCAAACCCACTCACCCCACCACCACACTACCTCATTATTACTCATCTATCATTGTCATATGCCATTCTTGTTGGCGTAGGTGACCATGGTTCTCTGTTCACAGTATTGTTATCAGGATCGTTGTTTCCAAGCCTTGCTAGGTTGTCACATGAATATTTTCTCACATCCCCATCTGTCTCTGTTCCCTTCAGTCGTGCCTGTTGTGACTATGTTCTTAAAACCTGCCTGTCTGATAGAGTGACAAAAGGGGTATTTTTCTTATCTTTTTCTTTTATTATTCTTGCACTCATCTATAGTGTCTCTAATTTCCCACTTTCGGTTTGTTTATAATGAATGCACGCATTTTCACCTTGACTAGATGCGTTGCCATCCCTGCGCTATTATGGAGACGAGGGCTTGATGAAATATAGACATCTATTTATTTTTTTATTTTGTCGTTTTCTGTTGTTTGTCTCTTGAAAAAGGTTCAATTTGAGCCGATACGTTGAGAATTGTCCAGTTTAGTTTTATTGTATGTTTTTTGTTTTTTTTCTTAAAAATATATTTTTATTAATAGGATAGGTAAGTGTTTTACCACCTTAACTAGAAGTAAAAAAAAAAATATGTGACAGTTTGATTTACAATTTTCTGGAATTATAAAACTGAAAGATGATATTAAAATTAGTTTACATAATACACATATTCTTCCAACATACAAATTCTTCTTCTTCTGATATATTTCAGTCTACAGTTAAAATGTACACATCAGACTGCTGGACACCAGACTATGAATGATTTTCAAAATAACTGAGTCTAACATGCCACCTACCAAATCCACAACAGCTACAGTGTGTGGCAGCAGTCCTCTGAAAAACACTTGTATTATATATTCCCCCACATACTGATGTTGATTAATAAAGAAGAATAAACCCAAATTATAAAATATCAGAAAATACTTAGACTTGTCTGTGAAAGTAAAGTGAAAATATGAAGATAGCCAGAACATAAAGTGTATGACAATAGAATAAATTGGAATTGCAACAAAAAGATAAGAGGACAAAAGCAAGGACGCAACTAATAGGATGAGATGAAATAATTAAATTATTTTAAAAAATGTAATATGTAATGTAGATGTGGAGCACTGTTACTATAAAAACAAATATTGCTTCTTCCGTTTCATTTTCTAATTGTTTTCTCAGAAAGTTCCAAGAATTGGTCAAACAGTTTAATCAGCTGGTTAAAAAATACTTATAACACAGAGATTGTGCATAAAACAATTCTCAGTCATAAATACATATCAGAAATGTGTACAAACTCAGGACGCAAAATTTGGAAAAGGATAATAAAGTTTTTTAATCCATAAAAAATTGATTACAGTTTTGCTTAAATAAAAAAATACTTATTACAATTTTGTAATCCATAAAATACTGATTACAGCTTTGTAATCTGTAAAATACTGATTATAGTTTTGTAATCTGTAAAATACTGATTATAGCTTTGTAATCCATAAAATACTGTTACTGTTTTGTAATCTGTAAAATACTGATTATAGTTTTGTAATCTGTGAAATATTGATTATAGTTTGTAATCTGTAAAATATTGCTTATAGTTTTACTGCAGCTTTTTTCTATTAGTGATATGAACTTTGAAAAAAAAAAAAAATTCTAGCTGATAAGTACCCAGCACTTACTGTGTAACCCTGAGATGAGAAATATTAATTTTATTCTGTTTCCCAGTTTCAGATAGGCCTATATGAAATAATATCTCTGTGGTCATCATATGAATCTAATTCTCTGCTGTTCCCTTTTTCCCCATGATAAACTGTCCAATCAAACTACAATGGGTTTTTATTTAATATCATAGGTCATTGGTCAAGTGAAAACTTCTTTCTTTGTTTAACTCTTTTGTTTGCTGTTTGATGTTTGCACCTTTAGACATCTCTTTGGTGGTGTGGAGTTCATTAGTTTCATAAATCATTTATTACATGGTTGAGCTGTTGTGTCAATATGTCTAACGTGATAACATGTTCCATACTTGCAACAATTCTACAGAATATATTCAGATGTCTGTTGTGTTCTGTTAGTTCTATTGTGTTCTAATGGTTTGTATCACTTTCTTTTCCTGAAATGAGATCATCTTCATGTATGTATTCTCCCATTTTGGTCACCTATCAATCAATCAAGTGCCATGCTGAATGGCAGAGGCGATCATGTTTCTCCACAACTCTCTGTCTCTTGTGTTGTCAATAAGCTCGGTTGGTGAGCTTCTACCGTGCCACAATACAAGTCCATCCAGTAACTTTTCTCTTTGTTGTCCCCTATCTCTTCTCCCCTTGATCTTTCCAGTGGTTATTAAGTGTTGAAGCTGTGTTCTTCTCAGCACATGCCCTAGAAACCTTGACTGTCTGCCCCTAATGTTTGATATGATTGATCTTTTTACATCAGCATCAATGAAAACCTCTGCATTAGTTTTCTTAGCTATCCATGGTATTCTTATCATTCTTCTCAGAAACTACATTTCTGTAGCCTCTAATTCACTTTGAATTTTTTTGTTTACAGTCCATGCTTCACATCCATAAAAAAGAATTGGTTTGATATAACATCACAGCACTCAAATTTGGGTGCATTGATAGTCTTCCGTTGCACAAAACAGTTCTCATTTTTTGGAATGCTGATTTAGCTTGTAGTGTTTGGTTCTTTATCTCACTTGAGCATCTACCTTTGGATGCTAACAAAGTGTCAAGATATTTCACTCTTTCAACTTGTGCTAATTTTGTGTCATTAATTGTTATGTTGCATCTTGTTGGTTTAGCCACCTCATCCCTCATTTAAAAAACCAAAAGACCTCTTTTAATTCCTACAAAATAAAAGAAACTATCTTCAAAAAATTACATTAACCTTAAGCACACTGTAAACAAAAAAACAAATTTTCCCTCTGCAGCTGGATTTTTTGAGAATTAGCGTTATTGTTGGTACCCTTTTCTGAAAACATGATAACTTTTTTGTTAGAGATATTTCAATAATATTTGCACATATAAATAAATAATTGAATACTGCATATATTGGTGTAATTTTTGTACATGTGTGTGTGATACCAAACGTATAAGAAAGTGGTAAAGACGTATTCACAAAAAAACTAATGAATTATAACCAAAAAAAGAAGAAACAAATATTAAAAAATTACATATCTTTGGTTTTTAAATTTTCTGAAGTTGGAACCCTGTAAAGAAAACTAAATTCTACAGAATGTATGTGGTTTCATTGTGAAATCATCATAACATCACTGGTGATAATGAATGAACCGTATAGATTTGCTGTAAATTGTTCTCAAACCCTAGACCTAGTAAGATTTGGGATCGCTTCAACAAAATCTGATTTCTTACTTCTACCCCATGAAAGCTGCGTGATCAACACTATACAATAATGTAAAATCAATTTACCTCTCAAGAATTCACTATTCATGTCACAATCCATAAGGATTTTACTGAAAATCGATAAAACATGTTGAAAAAATCCGATTCACTTTCATGGCTCCGTCGATGTGGACAGATGTAATATATTTTGCTATCACAATGCCATTAGATGCCTCCCTCTTCATAAACTATGGGGAAAAGGAAGTCAAATGAACAGCTAACTAGGATTGGTCAAATCTGGTTACTTAAACATGTAATCTTTAAGTACTAGAGAGCGCTAGAGCGTCATATCAGTAGACAGATTTTTCAGACTTCAGTATTCGGGAAATGTTAATTCTGTTGTCCGAAAATTCTGACTATAGCGTGCTAAGCGTTAACACTCTCAATATGTTCTTCAGAGTTTGTAAATAGCCATTCACTGTAATCTTCCTCTTTCAGAAAGACTGCAAATGAAAAATTGAACAAAAGTTTGATACTAACATTTACAAACAAAATACATATTTACCTGAACCATATTTTTAAGAGTACTACACTGAGCCTCAGAAGCCAAACCATCAGCCACAAACCGTTCCTTCCCTTTTAGCTCTATACCATTCTTCACAATCTTAACACCTGAAAGAGAAATATTAAATGCACTTAAACAATACATTCATGCATATTTCTTGCAATTAATGAATATCTTTAAAAATTAATAACGGCAGTAGATCCTGTACAGGGCACTATTTAATTCTTACAATGATGACATATAGGCAGCAGTAATTTCTTTCCATGCTGAGTGTCTTCTTAAAAGTTGATGTAATTAGAATGTAAATTTGCAGTAGTCATTTCTGTCCATAATGAGCACCTCGTCTTTACGGTCCTCACATTATGGCATAGGTGATGAAGCATGGGTTGGTTTCATGTGGACATATCTCATATTTTTTTACTTTATGATTTATGGTTTAAGGGCTAACTTATACAGTTCTTTTGTAAAGTTCATATTTGAGGAAGTTTCATAAGCAACGTGCTGTGCTTTACTATAATGTTGAGAGTTCCAAAGTAAGTACACAGACAGTTTTCTGTTAACTTGTGCAACTTGTTTGCTGCAGTAACAGCTTTCATCGATAACGAGAACGATAACTACATATTTTAGGTTGTTACTATGGATACAAGTTTTAACAGCATTTCTGGCCACCTTATTGTTAGGCACAGTAAAGCCAGAGGTACGTGCTGTGTAAAATGAGGGGTTATTTTTGTGGCCATCCTGTAGGTAAAGAACCTTACGCCACACAACTAAGGCACCATCTTTCTCAGCTGGTTTAATGACAATGCCATCATGCCTATGTAGATGCCACAAGGAGCGTGATTCAGCAATGGTGATATTGGAGCGGCTGATATGATTGTGACTAAGCAAGCTTAGTACCTTTTAAGAATGAAGGCAGTTGCTCTAACAAGGGTTGGAAAATACTATCAAGGAAATTGGATATGTACTCAGTGGGACAAGAATAAGCAGAGACAAAGGGTCTACCAGGATTCGATTCTTTTTTAATTCTGGGCAGCATATAGAAAACTTGTCTACCTAAACAGCTTTAATTGATAACAAGAGTCATCTTTACATCAATAATACCCTCTATGATATTCAATTGCATCATGCTTTAACTATATTTTCTTCTGTTTAGTTGTCTACTGACCATACTTATCATCTGTTCTTACTTGATGTTTGTTCTTTATATACTTCTATACCCCATTCTGATGGTCTTAGGGCTTTGCAGTTTCTTCTTGATAAGAGCCCCCCTATCCCTCTGTAACGACTCCTACTCTTATCCACCTTGCTGAACTGGTGCTTACACTCAACTCCTTTGAATTCGATGGACACTTTTTTGACCAGATCAGTGGTGTTGCTATGGGTACTAAGATGGGACCCAGCTATGTGTCTTTTCATGGGATATCTTGAACATCAGGTTGGAAAAGATATAAAGGTCCATTCCCATTTCATAGATATATTGATGTTGGTATAAGTATTACTGACATGTCTGAGACAGAACTGTCTCACTTCATCAACTTTATCAACAATTTAAACCCTGCTATTCAATTCATATCTAACTTCTCTACTACTTGTGTCAGCTTTCTTGGCCTTATTGTCACTATTCTTCCTTCTTACCTCAGCACATCTATTTACTACAAGCCTACTAATGCACATGATTTTCTGCTCTACACTTCCGCAGACCTGTTCCCTGACAGTGTCTTGACTGTGTGTATGTGTGCGAGCGCGCATGCATATGTATGTATGATATATGTAAGCATCCCTCTCACCAGAGCAGCATGTCACCCACCAATCAAGAGTACCATTCAGAACACATAACTCAATAACTTTCAACAATAATTCCTAAGAACCTGCACAAAACATTCACTTGTAAACAAGAAGACATGATTCAAGATTTAAATCTCCTGCCTTGCAAACACAAGGCAAATGTCTTACTACTATGCCATCCATTAAGATCATTAGTATTCATGTGTTGTGGTCATCTTTCGTATATGGTGATATATACATATAAATTCATGTGTTGTGGTCATCTTTCGTATATGGTGATATATACATATAAATGATTTGGTTTGAACAAGAGTTTTACAGTTCATATTGCTATCCAGTGCAGCTGTCTCATAGTGTGGAGAAGAGTTTTACAGTTCACATTGATCCATGTTTACCCTTAGACAACTAAGCGAAAAAGCTAGTGAATACGACAAAATGCTAAGGATCATCTTTGTCGACCAAGAAAAAGTGTTGGCTGAATAAACAGAGACATACTAGGGGAAACGCTAGAAATATACGGAATTAAGGGATAACTACTACACATCATTGAAGCATTGTACAGAAAAAAGCCAAAACAAGGTGAGAACAACAGATGGAGTATCAGAACCATTCACAACAAAAACAGGAATCAGACAGGGATGTGTGATCTCGCCTATTTTATTCAACATCTACATAGAATTACAAAACAAACACAAAATTAAATATATAAAGAAACAACAGAGAATAAATAATATAACAGTGAACTCAATGAACTGCTTTTCACTGACAATCAAAGAATAATATATGACAGAGAAGATAAACTGCAAACTCACATCAACTCACTATTAAGTATATAGAATAAATACAACATGCAGATTAATACATAAAAGACAGAAACTATGCAAATAAAGAGATCAACAGACCACTTAAACATCCAAATAGAAAACACAAAAATAAAACAAATCAAAGAGTTCAAGTATCCAGGAAGTATCTTCACAGAAGACGGACGACTTGACAGAGAGATAGAAACAAGATGTCAAAAGGTAAATGTTGTGACATGCCAGCTGCATATTTGCTATTGCACCAAAAAATCAACATGGAAGTAAAGAAATAAATGCTTAAGAGCATCTTTATACCAACACTATGCTTCCAATGCCAGACTTGGCAACTGACAACTACACGTAAGAGAAAGATCAAAACTTACGAAATGAAATGTCTGAGGAGGGCTTTTGGATTCACCAGACTCAATAAAATGTGCAGTGAGAACATCAAAAAGATTATATGCATTATGCATCAAATATATAGAGAAACAGCAGATAAAATGGTTTGGACATCTTATGAGGATGAACGATCAACTTCCCATAAGAGCTTATAACAATATGGAATCAGGATATAGAGCCAAGAGCAGACTTAGGAAAAGGTGGATAGACAAAATCAAGACCATCCTGAATAAACATGACTCCACCTCACCAGAGCATTACACCTGGCTCTGGAACGCAAACTACATCTCCTTCACAAAAACCCCTACGCTCAACGGTAAGCATGGAAGCTATGACAACATCACCTGGGGATAGACAATTGATCCAATGCAGCTATTATAGTGTGGACAAGAGCTTTACAGTTCATATTGATATCCAGTGCAGCTTTCATAGTGTGGACAAGATCTTTACAGTTCATATTGATATCCAGTGCAGCTCTCATAATTTCCAGAGAGTAGTGATCTAATGAATAACACACTGTAACATTGAAAGAAAGAAATTTACATATAGACTGACCAAAGAAAGAAGGAACTAGCCACATGAAGACTATCTGGAAAGTTATGAATAAACAAAGATCGTAATCAAAATTCACTAGTGAAAAGTGAAGAAAAGACCACTATATATGTAATGCTAAATGATTTATACTTATCAACTGTCCAGAAGAGGAACTGATTTGTCTCCAAATTGGTAACAACAAAAGTATAATATACCATCTGTTCATGATATTATGATAACCACCACAAGCCTGTACACGCAGCTCCAGCCTAGCTAATATGTCAGTGAAATATGTCTTACAGGACTGTTTCAAGTATGCAGATCTCAGGTTAAAGACATATCCAACACCCACCTGCTGTATGGCAGAATGGAAACCTTGAAACAGACAGCAGGTTACATCAGAGAATCAGTAAATGCACTCTTAATGATAGATGATTGCAAAAGACAATATTTATTGAGCATGTCATATCTATAATACAAATCAAGGGCTTCTAAATATGTTAATACTGTCAATGAAAAAAAAGCAATGGATGAGAAGGAGAACTTTAGTAATTGGATAGAAGAAAGCTGCTCACCTTCATCTTCAAACATTTTCATAATATTAATGCCACTCTTTGAAGCTTTGGCATACCGCAGTTCATCAACTCTATGTAATAGTGCTATAGTAGCTCTGAAATCATTCATGACATCCCCTTGATCAGTGGTGAATCTTGAAATAGAAAACAGAAAACTGTCTGTGTACTTACTTTGGAACTCTCAACATTATAGTAAAGCACAGCACGTTGCTTATGAAACTTCCTCAAATATGAACTTTACAAAAGAACTGTATAAGTTAGCCCTTAAACCATAAATCATAAAGTAAAAAAATATGAGATATGTCCACATGAAACCAACCCATGCTTCATCACCTATGCCATAATGTGAGGACCGTAAAGACGTCATCTCTGCTGTAATAAGTACACATCAATGAGAAAATAGTCACGTGATCATTCTCTTCATATGCTTAGTGTCTTGTGCAGGTGATGATGTTCCTCCCTCACAAGCGAAGATGAGCATGCCATGAAAAACAATAAATATGATGAGCAAGTAGAAAAACAAAACATTTGTGATTGTCTAATTTGGTTTGCGAGTTCGTAGATGCCTGATGAGTCCGATTCCTGCCTGGAAAGTTCTATTGCAATGCATGCTGGAGTGTAGATGGTTTGGGGTAGGAGAGTTTTTGTCCTTCCGCTTCCACGCTTTTAAATTTCCCGCAGTGTTCTTTCTTTTTCAAATTTAGTGATGCCAGCAGTGATCTGAGTGTACCAGACTGAGCGATTAAGTGCTGTAGTCTCCCAGGAACTAGGATCAATGCTGCAGTGATTGAGAAAGTTTTTTAGGTGATCCTTGAAGCGCTTTTTCTGCCCTCCGTTTGAACGTTTACCATCGCACAGCTTCCCATAGAATAATCTCTTTGGAAGGTGCTTGTGAAGCATATGGACAATGTGGCCAGTCCAGCGGAGTTGGGACCGTGTCTGGTACTCGATCCTGCCAACATGCCCCCATGAGGTTTCTTAGGCACCAAAGGTGGAAAGAGTTTAGCTGCCGAATGTGTCTCGTATAGGCAGTCCAGGATGACGCAGAATAAAGCTGTATTAATTGTTCTGTGCAGGTAATTGACAACATGGCCAGTGTGATAGCGAATCTGTAAAAATTTGATAAACAAGCATTGATTCAGTTGAAGGATGTCAACCAACCAACATTCATCAAAGAATGAAGGAACATCTCCTTACAGCAATTTTCTTTGGGACAATCACTGCATGACAATCTCCAGCATTGAAGCTCACGGTATAGTAGAAAATGTGTTTAAAAGACAACAGTGAAGGATTGGGCAAGAATATTTCAGGAGGGAGTGACAGGGAACAAATGATCTTCCACAGCAGGGTCAGGTACAAGATACTAAGCATACTGCTGGCATAGGTGACACAGCACAAACAGGTTTCATTTGAACACGATTTGTATATATCTATAATCCTGAAAATGAACCTTAGTAGAGAGAATTGAAGAATTGTTTGATGGCAATGATCAAAAATAATATTATACCTTATCATCATGGAACATCTCCTTTCAGCATTTTTCTTTGGGACAATCACTGCATGACGATCTCCAGCTTTAAAACCCACGGTCCTACCACATTTCACACCAAATGAGCTCTGAAATTGTACATTTATGTACCAACAATATCTGTTCGGCATAAACAATATATTAATTAGCAACAAAATGTTATGAAGCAGCTTTATAGCATAAGGCTTTCCATAAGTTAGCCAGTGGTTAGCCAGAAACTACCTGACTAATGTCACCTTCAACGTTTAACTTAGCTGCGATGGTCACATTTCTCAACTTTTCTAGAGCAGGGGCAGTGGTATCCATTTTCTTGTATCTGTGTGGCCCACAGAAATTATTTTTTTGCAAACCACAAACAACTAGTGCATTTGAAACCAGTCACCTGTTTTTGTATGAACAACTCAGACACTACACTACCTCATCTCCCTAGCTGCAATAATTTCTGTTAAGCAGCTAGATGCTTCTACTTCTATTAGTATTTCCATTCTATTAGCATTTCCATTCTACTAAGTCTATTAGTATAGACTTAGTATTTCCAAAACCTTTGTGTAGGTTTGATACAAGTGATAAGAACATTATTCCCAATATGAATGTATTGCTGACACATTTTCCTGTAAAATAAAAGTGGAAGTCAAAGGATGAAAGAGAAGATGCAGACAATTTTTGTTTAAAATTTGGCACCTATGAACTTGTGATGTGTGCACTATGACAGCCTGCAGTCAGAACTCACAATTCCCCATATCAGGAATATTGTACTGATAATTTTATCCAGTCTTATCTTATAAGTCCAATGGAAGAAGAACTAAAAAGAAATATGGTGTAGAAGATGGATAAGACATATATTTAAAAAACTAACCATAAGTATTGTAAGACAAACATTGTTCTGAAACCCACAGGAAAAGAGGAAGACTAGAAATTCCCGGAGGAAAGAATTCGATATTTAGATATAGAGCCACAAAGACTTGGTAGAACATGGAAATTTCAGCATTAGAACGGGAGCACTAGCGGCGGAAGAATTCAGACAAGAAACTGCAAGACAGAAGCGGACACGTAGAAAAGAAAAAAAACATCTCAACCTCACACAGATACCTTCTATTGTTGTCAATTCTGTAAAAGAACATTTTGTGCGCGCATTGGACTTGCTAGTAATTTAAAAACGCACTATTAACTTTATTATTTTATTAT
The DNA here is from genome assembly GCA_034231615.1 of Meghimatium bilineatum. Lineage (NCBI taxonomy): Eukaryota > Metazoa > Mollusca > Gastropoda > Stylommatophora > Philomycidae > Meghimatium > Meghimatium bilineatum. Next base: position 59,519 of record CM067318.1, on the reverse strand, counting down.
TTATTGTTATTATTATTATGGTTGAGTTATTGGTCATCGTCGATCATGACGGACGAACATCATCAGAGCATTGAAAGGGAAGAAATAGCAAAACATAGGACAAGATAGGTGAGGTTTGTTAAAGACCTATGCTCTGTTGAGAGTTAATATGTTGAATAGGCAGGCAGGGAGGGGTAGGGAGGGAGGGGAGGGAGGGAGAGTTATTCGTACTATGATTGCTCTTTTTTGTCAATCTATTGATAGTTCTTCCTATCCAAGCCTTTCTGAAGATGCGCTGTAACCATGTTACTCCGCTCTCTCCACAGGCCTGTATTGTGCCGGTTGTTATTCCATCAATTCCTGCCGATTTACTTTTTGGGTTGTTCTTGATAACTTCTCTGACTTCTTGCTCCAGGATTTCAGGTTCTTCTTCATTTGCATAATTTGGCTTAAATGGTGTTATATGTATCTTTTCTGGTATGTTCAGCAGGTCTTTAAAATATTCTTCCAACCTTTCTCTGATCTTATCTTCCTTGTATATGGGAATGCCTTGTCTGTCATTCATATATTCTATTTGTTAAAAAGGTTTAAAGGTTTGTCCCATATTCTCATTTTTGCTTTTCTACAGAATAGCACATTTGCTATCCAGCGTATTATCCAGGGATGGATACCGTGCTTCCTTACCATGTCGACAAGATGGGTGTAACTAACTCTATTGTACACATCTTCTAGGTCTATCACTGCAACTAAAGGTTCTTCTTTATTCTTAAAACCTTCATAAACTTTATATACAAGAACTGCTGCATTTGTGACTGTATATCTTCTGGGTCACTATGCACCTAGGTTATTTGGGAGAACACCTTTGATCTCTAGTTCCCTGGTTATGCGTCTAGCAAAAATTCTTTACAGAATCTTGCCATACGCATTCTGCAGTGTGATGATGCGATAACTTTTTATATCTGAAGAATCTTTTATAAGATTAGGTATGTAGCCATTCCTCTGGTACTACTCCTGTTTTCAGACTCGTATTATAATTGACTGTCACCTTAGCTAGCATATTCTCCCCAATGTCCTTGAGTAAGCTGTACCTGATTCCATCCGGGCCTGGAACACCATCAGATGAATTCTTAATAGCGAGTTGCACTTATTCAATATCTGCAAGCTGGTCTGCTTTGGCTCTGATATCCGTGACAGATGTCAGGATTAGGAGCATTTCTTTGCATTGATCTAAGTCACCCCGATTAGTTGTTGAAGATATCTATCAAAGAAATTTCTGCCTTTCATGTCATCTGATGTCAGTGTCTGACCTGAGCCGTCCCTCACGCTCGTACTGAGTTTCGTTAATGTTCTCCACTTCATTGATCTATGTTGCTGCCAAAGTTGCTCTGAGGTGCGGATCCTGGACATGTGAGATCAGAACAATAGCACCTAGTCTGCCACAATAATCTCCTCTGTCCCCAGTGCTATTTAATATGTATACATTAAACATTGCTCAATTGCAAACCTCAAGAAATTGTAGAGTTCTAACATACGCTGATGATATCCTACTATACAACATGGGCAGAAACAGAACAGATATCGCTCACAATGTACAGAGTGGACTAGATCAATTGTCAATATGGTACAGAACATGCAACGCTGTGATAAATCCCTTGAAAGCAAAGGTCGCCTGGTACTTCTTAAATAATAATCTGATCAGTGACACACTGCCAGCTGCATGGACTCATTTATTGATAGAGAACATGACCTTAAATATCTTGGGATAACCTTTGATAGAAGTCTCTCATTCAACAAAAACATCACAAATATGATTCAGAAGGCTAAAAGAGGGATTAGGTGTTATCAAGGTTATGGCGACCTTCGACATGCATAAATGGGTAATGTTCTGCTTCTACAAGTGATGGTGCTATCTGTCATATATTATCACGTCTGCTTACTAACAATGACACAGACACAAGTTGATAGATTAGTTTCATTTAGCATGTTCATTTATTCTTATAATAACGTCATTCCACAGTATTATTACCAGCATTATTATGTTTCTTGTACCTCAGTCTATAAACATAATTTAGACTTTGAACTCTTTTAAGATGTCAAAATTACCTCCTCTGCTTATTATCGGATGGGTTTATATTTGAATATTTACGGTAATTATAAGCAATCCAGTGCCTTGCCAGGGTTTGAATGGGGAACAAAGAATAGCAACTCTATGACTTACTATGTATATCATAGATGATCAGGAAGGTGATCAGGAATGTTTGAGGGTGGTGCTACCTGTCTCACTCCATAGGTCAAAGTGACCAAAAGGTTAAAGTTGGTTGTATTGAAAGGCACATATATCACAGCTAAGCTGTACACCATGACACAGCCACATACCACACTGGGCTGGATCTTGATAACCAGCATGGATTTGAGAACAAAAGCAGAAGTTAAGAAGTTTAAATATATAATTAAAATTACTCATATCACTACTACTTGATATCATATGGAACATTCATGTCCTTATGTGGTTCAGATGTGATCCATCTCATTTCCAAAGGCCACTTTCTCCATTGATGAGGCCTTTACTTGTGAATACTGTAATGTAATTTGCATGATCATATGTAAATGCTGTAGCAAGCAATATATAGGTGAAACTGGCTTAAGATTGAGCGACTGCTTTTGTAACCACCTTCATGCCATTAAGCACAGAATACCAACTCCTGTGCCCACACACTTCAATGGCGATGGCCACCGTGGTGTCCTTGATATTCAGGTAATTGTCATCAGATCCTGCACCACCGATGATAGATCTAAGTACACTCTAGAAAATCGTCTTATTTTTTAGTTGGGTACACTCAAGCCATTTGGTCTCAATACTGACCACTCTTTTGTCTAGTTCTCAGTTGGATTGGTCTTTGCCTTTATTCATTTTGTGCCATCACTTACATCCTATTTTTGTTATTTTCGGTTCCACCTATATTTAAATTTTTGTATACTACCTGTTCTTATCCTTCCGGTATCTCACATCCATATTTCACTTAGATACGTTTGTTGTGATGTAGTCATTTCTACACATCATCTTTTTTTATGTTATGTGCATATCTTGATAAATACCTTTTGGTCTGAACGTCAATTATGTCCTGTGTATTGTTGTGTATATTATTTCACATAAGCATCTGACAGTGATAGTGTGTTAGTCATCATTCAGTAGAACTTCATTACCTGTTTACCACTTGAGTACTATTTTCATACAGTTTTACTAGAAGTATTACCTTTTAGTGATATGGAATATTCCCAATTTACTATATTACTATTTTATATTATACCGAATATTCCCAATTTACTATATCACTATTTGATATCATAAGGAATATTCCCAATTTTTACAATGGTTCAGTTACTTTTACATAATAGAATCGAATTAATTGCAATAGCAAAGATGGAAGATCAAGATGAATTAATCTAAACCTAGTGGAAGATCCAGATTGCATTGTAAATACAACATCAAACAGACTCTGAAGAACAGACTTGAACTAGAACCAGAAGAGATACGACTGACAGAGTTGAAAGACATTAACTCTCTGTGACCTCTACATTATCAGATATAAATTAAAGTGAACATAACAATAATTTATTACACTTTAAGACATTCAAGTATCTAACTACTTACATCAATTTGTTCATTTTCATTCAAAAACTGAAAATCTCCATCTACTGTATTCAGGTATGTCACTGTCCTGAAGGAAATATCAGTATGAAAGACTATATATGTCAATATCTTCAATGAATGCAAATGAAACCATTGTTTTTAACCCTTTTAATCCTGACAAAGTGGCCTTTAAAAACCCCTTCCCCTTGACTCCTGAACAAAATATATACAAAAAGGGCATTCCAACAGATCTGAGTTATTTTAAAGAAAATAAGATATACAATTATGCTCTATTATATAATATTGACTGACCTTATGCTGTACAGTGTTTGTGTTTTATGTGATAGTCCTCCCTGTATGTACACCTGTCCTTTAGGCACAGATAAGTGGTGCGATACCTGCACCAAAATTTGGTCTTTACTTTTTAGAAAGGTTTTTCCTTGTATTTTCCGGTCGGAAAGTCACTGACATGTTTTTTTAAATTTAAGGCACACGCACAACAAATTTAACTGTCCATAGAGTATGGAGAAAAACTTGTGGATGATGAAGTGTCTGAAGGAAGGATTCGTGTTATACATTTGTTATAAAGAACATAACACAATCTATTTAACAAGATACCATTCAATTTCAAGATTATCCTACAGGAAACGGTTGAAGATGGAAATAAAGAGGCGGAAAATAAAATAGTAACTTGATAACATTAATTAATGATCAGGGCACAATGTTTCCCACACACACACATCAGTATGGCTACACATAGGGATACTTGATGAACATTTTGTGCTGATGGTTCAAATGTATTCACCTTCACAATTGTAACAGGTTATGGGTTTTATTATTATTATTATTAATTATTATTGTTATTATTATATACATAGCCACTTCTTGCCTGGTTATTTCATGGAGTTTCAGCGTCGACATGCCAACAGTCACATTAATAAGAGAGCTGATAGACTCATAACAAAAACATCTATGATCTCTAACTTGACAATGGGTAAGGGGTCCTGAAGTTACTTATTGACTGCCTACTGAATCTGGATACTGAAAATAATGATGTTTCTTATGTTGAAATTGTGAAAATTATGTATTTAATGTAGCAGAAGTCATAATGAACACCTTGCAGCCACAGTGATGAGTGTGTTTAACTAGAGAGATATGAGGTGTACCAGCATCCATATCATTTGAAATATGCTGGTTCAGATTGAGCATATATAGGTCTGCCAGCAATACAAGTACATAAATTCACAACCAATAACCAACCAGTCTTTCAACCAACCAGTCTTCCATGCAACCAGCCTTCCTTGCAATCAGTCTCCCATCCAACTAGTCTTCCATTTAACCAATCTTCCATCTAACTAGTCTTCCATACAACTAACCTTACATCCAACCAGTCTTCCTTCTGTCCCACCAGTTTACAAAGATGATAGTTGAGCATGCCATTTTTAACCTAAACTTTTTTCTCAACTAGCTGAATACAAATAAATATAGGAAACATAAATTCTTGAGTTCTACTTACATGAATTCATGAGAAGAAAGCTCATCAGACATATCATGAAATGTGATACATGTGCCTTCTTCTTGAGTGTAACAGCCATGAATTTCCTCAGAATCTATACATAATTAATTTAAATCATCTGTAAATTTACCAGCATTTGAATATCTTTCTTGACATAATATAACTCAATGTTTCTCAACACGGGACGTTCCACAAAGCATACAAAATCTATTTCCAGAGAGTGAGGGTGGTGGGGGGAAATTCATTTTGATATTGGTTGCCACAAACCCATCTAGGGAAGCCACAGAAAAATGTTCATTTGAGTTTAATGAGATATATAGTAACAAGTGATGAAACATTGATGCAAAAAAAGTCAACAAGAAAATACAAGTTTGAGAACTATTGATCTAAATGGCAGCTTTTACAGAAGTCAAACTATAAACATAAATGTAGGCTATAATAATCAGAATTCAAGAGAATATTCTACAAACAAAAGTAAGCTGTAGTTACACAGATAAATGGTGACAAAGATATGTATTTCCACATTAGTATGTCATGTGATGAATTCCTTTCCAGAACGTTGTCTTCCCAATGAACTCTCTGAACCTCTATCTGTCTTGGGCGTTGTGGCTTGCATTTTCTAGTGATGTATTCATGTTATCTTTAATGTCGTCAGTCCATTGTCTTCTTGGTCTGCCCTTTCTCCTCTTTCCAGGTACTCTTCCCTCCATTATTTGTCTTTCTAAACAGTTATGTCTGTTATGTCTAAACAGTTTATATACAGGATTCAACATTTTGGCCTTTTGTAACCTTCATGATAAAATGAAAAAAAAAAAAAAACCCGGCAAGAGCAAATGGTCTCCTCACTTCATAGAATGTCTGAGGCTAGTTCATGACGTAGCACACATCCCAATCCTCTGCATCAAAATGGGCTCAGAACTACCTTCACCTTAATATTGTTTACTCCTTTTTCTTCTCTGTTCATTTCAAACTCCAGCAGAATAGCAGGATATAGTCTGAAGAATGGAATGTCATGGTTTCCAGCTCAGCAGCAATCTTCACTTTTCAGCCTGACACATCCTAGCTTTAGCATAACTTCTGAATTCCATTGAAATATTACAAAGACAATCAACAGTCAAATTTAAATAAAGTAAGCATGTTATTGTACTTGACCTTAAACTTTAGCAAGCTGGATTAAAATTAAGATACCTATTCCCTGTCACCAGAATCTTTTTTGAAAATTGTTTGCAAAGTGTTTTGAAAAATGCAGTAACGCTTATGTTTTTAGAGATTTCAAAATAATTTGTGCACATTTAAACAAAGAATTGCATACTGCAAATATGTTCATTGTTGTTTTATTTGGGTGTTGCGTACGAAAATTACGAGGAAGTTGTGAAAAGATTTTTTTTCACAAGAAACAAACAAAATCAACCACAAATGGGTGTTTGGAAAACGTAATAACATTTTTCTTATTAGAGATTTAAAAATAATTGTTGCACATTTAAATAAAGAATTGAGTACTGCAAATATGTGTGCAAATTGTTTTTGTTTATATGTATATTACTCGTTGTGTCAGGAAGTGGTAAAAATGTTTTTTCACAAAATACAACAGATACAATAATGGGTGTTACTATTTGGAAATAGCAATAACTTTTTTTTGTTTTGAGAGATATTTACATACTTTTTGTACATGTAAACAAAGAATTGACTGTGTATATTGGTTTAATTTTTGTATGTGCATGTGTGATACAAGAGACATGAGGACATTGTAAAGATGAGAAAAAGAGGAGGGGGAGGGGTCATTTTAAAATTCAGGAAAAAAAATATTTAAAAATTACACACATTTATTTTCCAAAGTGGCAATCCCAATAACAGACTTTCTCACAACAAATTCTATTGTTTTTATTAATTTTCACAACCACACTAACATAATATTGAAGGGCAAATCAATAAAACATGCAGATTTAACTTACTATGCCAAAAAATCTTATTCTGGACATAGACCAAGTATTGGTCGGCAAGCATTCAATGATTTAGTTCTATACTTGTTACATGTCATATCATAACAAAATAAACGTTTCAGTCACCAACATGTTGAAAATATCATCTGTCATAAATAAATGAAATTCACATACATGATTAACATTAGCAGCTCAGCTTAGAGGTCCCGCAACTTCAGAATAGTCACGATGCCAGAGATGACTTGTAGGTCATTAATCACTATATTCTCCCTCAAACATGTCCTACACGTTGCCTCTGAACACAGAACTAGTAGGCCTATCTATATTCACAGTCATAGCAAGTAATGGAACAAGATTTACAACCGTAAATCCCAAGAATACCTCCTCATCGAAATGTACTTACCATTATGACGGACTTAGGTCAGACATGTACTTATTATGATGGAATTTTATTGGACATGTACATACCATTATGACAGACTTATGTTGGACATGTACTTACCATTATGACAGACTTTTGTCAAACACATATGTACCATTATGATGGACTAATGTTGGGCACACACTTACCATTATGATGGACACATACATACCATTATAATGGACTTATGTCGAACTTGTACTTACCATTATGATGGACTGAGGTCAGACATGTAATTTGACTGTAAGAAGCCTGCATCTACAAAAATTAAACTGGGTATTATTCAGCATAAGAAAAATAGGAAGACCAAGAAAAACTCTACACAGAATAACCATAAAAGAGAGCTTAACTATGGGTCATAACAAAATGCAAGAACTACACACATTATCATCACATTGCTCAAACTGGAAAGCTCTGGTTTGGTTTCTGCCCTACGCACCATATTCGGCACAGAAGTTAACATCTGTAGGTAGACTTACCATCTGGTTGTGACCAGCACATGATGAAAGCCTCTTTCAGATATAACTGCATGTCTGCACCTAGATATCTCTGCGTATATTGACTAATAATATCTGTTGCTTGAATAAACAATCTTAGAGAAGCTTCATACTCTTCATCTGGATCTTCTTGTAATCGCTGACAAGAGAAATTAAAACAGTAGATAAGTTATTGGTTATGTACTGTCATGATAGGACTGTCATAAATAATTTAAGATATGCAGATGACAATATAAGAAAAAGGCAATCTTCTTTTTTTTGGCCACTTCATGAGACAGGCAGGTTTAGTGAACATAATCACAACAGGCAAGATTGAAGGCACCAGAGACAGAGGGCGACAACGTGAGAAAATATTAGAGTTTGACAACCTGGCACGGCAAGGAAACAACAACAACTTTGATACATAATACTGTAAACAGAGAGCTGTGGTACATATTCGAATATAGGCGAAAACAGCTGCATTGCGTCATGTTCCTTTCTGGCATCTGTAGCCTCCAAGTGTGCCCGAAAAGATGCAACTATCTTCCAGTTCTCGAGCGAGGTGCTGTGCTACAATCTTCTTAATCAAGCAGTTACAACAAGCAAGATTGAAGGCAAGAGAGACAGCAGACGTGAGAAAATATTGGACAGTTTAACAACCTGGCATGGCACAGAGTCAACAAAGAGCCTAATACATAGTACTAGTAATAGAGAGCTGTGGAGATCCATGATTGCCTATCCCAGCAGACCTGGCACCTGATGATAATAACTCATTCCCTCCCACTTCCCAAGTAGATGTTGAAAGGTATGCATGCTGATGATACCTCTGTCTCTTGTGTTGTTAATAAGTTCAGTCGGTGACATATGTTTGTGCCACAGTGACAACACATCCAGAAATTTATCTCTTTGTCTTCCTGTCTCTTCTCTCCTTCATCTTTCCCAGGTGGTTATTAAATGTTCCACTTTTGTTTTGCTTATCACATGCCCTAAAAATGAATATTAAAACTGATATCCATATCACAATTAAGCATCACTAAAGATGTTAAAACGAAATCTTGGAAGAATATAGCAAATTATTAAGAACAGATTACAAACAAGCACCAAAGAAGTTTGACACAAAAATTAAGAATATAAGAAACGGAAGATATATATGAACCAACTGAAATAATGAACAATGAAAATGGAAAGACAATCAATGACCAGAAATAAATCATGGAGCTTTGGCAACAGTATTTTAAATAATTGCTAAATCTAAAAGACTGAGAGGACAACAACATAGTAAACAATATAATGGAAGAGTTATAAACAAATATTTATTTATCAGAAATAGAAAATGGCATACAAACAGCTCAAACAAACAAATTCCCAGGATCCGATAACATACAAGTCGAATTAATCAAAGCAGCGGCAGATAAAGGGATAAAATGGTTACATCATCATCATGTGACATATTTTTTACAGAATGTGGTCTTCCGTATGGATTCTCTGAACACTCTGTGATTCTGGGCAAGTTGACCTGCCTCAGCTAAAGACATCTTTAATCTTACATACCCCATAGGAGTCTGGAAACGCCAATGACATCACATTACCAGTGGCATGTCAGCATCTCCAGTCATCTTCGTTGCTATGCCCAGATTCCCAAGTAAGAAACCACACAATTTTAAGCTCACATTATGTAGAATTCCTGTCACACGAAGATAGGAATACGACAGTCTAACAGTCAAATTATTTTACACATTATGACTGTACGAAAGAGAATGTCGGCTGATTTATTCACCAAAAATCTAGAATGAATTATGCTGATTTTTTCGACGCCATTTTTTATTATCAATGTAGTACCGCATAGCATGGTAAGTAATCATCATGGAAAGTAATATCTGCATGTTTTAGTTGTTGCTATATTATAAGAATATTCGTTTATTCACTGAAAAATACAAAAACATTTATCAGGGGTGTCACGTGTCGGCATGGAAAATAATTATGTTGCATGTCGGCCTAGGTCTAGTGTTTGACGGATGAACATTGCCACATTGCTCAAGTATTTGGTGCTTCAAAATACTATTTATGTAATTTTTAAATTGTAGTTTTGAAATTTTTCCCCCAATTTTAAACTTCCCATCTGTCATGTCACACATACAACAACAACAACAACAAAAATATTATATGTATTTCATGTTTGTATTTACATGTTCACAAATTATTTTTATATTTTTACCACAAAAAAAATCATTGCATTTACCAAACACTCACCCAAAATAATGCAAATTGTCAAAAAAGAATCAGACACAGGGGAGAAATTGTGTAATTTTAATCTGTGGTCCTTACATTTAAGTAATCTGATATATTACTGCACCATCTTCATCTTGGACGCCGATCCTCAGTTGTCGTTAACTCTGCCTTCAGCTATTACTCTTTCCATGCTGATATGTCTCTTTATATGACCAAAAAAATACAGCTTCCTTGTTAGGATGTAATTAAGGAGACATCCCTCTTCCACATTTATTGATCTTAACAAATAGTTACATAGGCTGTTTAATATAGTATATGTCATAGATTATGGCCTCAGCCTACTAACTGTCTACTACTGTCAAAGACACAAGTCGATAGATTGGAAAAAGTTTAAAATGAGGCAATGAGAGAGTGTACTAGGGATACACTCATCTCTGCTATAAGATTTCTGCTTGATCTCCCTAGCATTAGAGTGCGACATCAGGTAAGGTCGTACCTTAAAGTGACAGAATACAACCACCACCCACTATACCATCATCTAGATGAGTCAAAGGGAAAACGAATCAAGCGTGGCAGATCATGGATTACAGAGGCTGAAAACACACTGCGAAGAGTTTGTGAATTTGAAGAAATAGGAAAGGACAGTGAATTGGTGGAGGTAGACACTGAGAAGAAGTTACTGACTAAAGTAATAATACAACTAGATAAAGCGTGTTGAAAATGGACAGGTGTCAGGGCCCACATGTTTTTTCAATCTAACTTCTCTGTAGAAAATTGGTAAAAATATGTTAAGTATAAAAGCATCCAGTTGTTTGTGTTTGTACTAATGTTAGTAATGTCAAATAAAACTAGTCAACCTGGGGTTATTTTTTAATTTAAAAAAAAAAATTTTTTTAATTATGCAAAACAGGCTGGAATATTATGTATGATGTTATACTTGAGAAATCATGAACAGACTGGAATATTATGTATGATGTTATACTTGAGAAATCATGAACAGACTGGAATATTATGTATGATGTTATACTTGAGAAATCATGATGTTATGATGTTATACTTGAGAAATCATGATGTTATGATGTTATACTAGAGAAATCATGAACCAGTGATGATATTGCAGCAGAAACATTTTTGTCAAATAAAATTTGATCCCGAAGATAGGGAAGGGGGGAGGTGGTCATATTTCATTTTTAACAATTATAAATATTGATTCACTGGATTTTCTGTAACACAAAAACAAAATAATAAGAAGTTAAATTTAAATTGATACTTGGTTTATAATGTTCAAAAATGGATTACTGTTATCCTAATGGATATTTGAAGTACTTAGGAATATGTCTCAGTCTGCCTGCAATGGTTGGTGAATAGTTATATGCATTCATAAATTACAACTTTTACGTATAAATTATTGCACAATGAGTCATAGTTTCCTGTAACATGTGTTATTTCTCTGTTAGTAAAGTGTTATTAAATTCTAATTCTATATTCATTTATCTCTAGTTTCATGTATTAAACATGCATTCACTTCAAGATGTAATCTCCAAGAAATTTCACTATTAAAAACAAAGAATATGGCAACTGGTTAAAAAATTACGAGTTGAGAATAAAATAATATGATTTTGAAATATGTCAGTTTGATTTTTTCATCATGAAAAGTATTATGAACTCATACTATGGATTAAAACACATAACACAGTCAATATCATAAAATTATAACACATTACCTGCTGTGCTGCCTTTAAATCAAACTTTTGAGAACCAATCTTTTCTACTTTCAGACCCTGAGAAAATACAACTGAGTTTTAATCATCAGCCACACAGAAAACAACCATGAAATAAAATAGTTCATCAGTTTTACTATAAAAGTTACAGTTGTATAGCTTGAAATGTGCACTGAGTTTTCACATAGATGTGCCCATGTGTACTCCATCTCATTCAGTAAAACACCATGTTGTCTAAGTAAGCCTAATAGCTCTTGCAGTGCTGAGGACTGATTGCATATACTAGTGTTAAATGTTCTTTGTCCTCACAGAATTTAAATACCTGTGCAGTGTGTGTGTTGTTACTGCCTGCATCAATCAACCAGTCTATATTCTTGATAACTTGAGAATATACACTCTTGAATTCTTGACAAACATTGCATTGTTTTTAGAGATATGTTGTGGTCAAATTCAGACATGTTCACTCAAACAGCAAGACTAATAAGTATCAGCTGAACAGACATGGTTCAAATCACATCTACTGCTAAGAGTATCATCATGTAGCATATCCTGAACATGATGTAGCAGTCATCACAGCCTTTCAAAACTTCTGTTGATCTTGAGTCAGTCTTCCTGCGTCTGTTACTGTCATGTTCAGGTGGTCTTTGATGTCTTGCGTCCATCTTCTTCTTTGTCTGCCTCTTGTTCATCTCCCTCCATTATGGTCATCTCTAGGCTGTCAGTATATATAAATTGGAGGACCAACCATCAAATTTTTTGCAATTTTTTTTTTTAAACCAGTGCCCTCCAGAAAAAACTTTAAAATTGATTGCTCAGCCTACCAATTTATATAACTATTTTTATTGGAGCTCGAGCTTGCGTTCTAAAGCAAGATGTGTAGTCACGGCTGTGCTATGAGTGTCTGTTCAGGATGTCCCTGACGTTTTCTATCCATCTTTTCCATGGTCTTCCTCTGGCTTTGTACCCTATCTCATTTGGTTATATGCTTGTACACGCAACTTTTCATGATGCATTCTCATAATGTGGCCAAACCACTTGATCTGTTCTCTATGTAATCTGTACAAGATATTATACCTATTCTTTCCCTGATATATTCATTTCGTAATCTATCAAGCCTGGTGACACCGGCAGCTTTCCTCAAGCATTTCATCTCACATGTCACTATCTTTCTGTAATGTGAATATGAGAGAGCAGGACATGAAAAGTGTCAGCACTATGGGGGTGAAAAGTGAGAACAAGCTTGAAGCTGTCAGAATAGGAAGACTTCTGAGTGTTTAAGAGGGAGTAGTTGGTAGCCATAAGGTGAATATCACAAGGGAGAAGACTGAATGAAACAATGGCATAGTACCGAATAAAGTTGCTAGGTTGATGCAGGGATGGCAACAGGGATAGTTGAAGAAACAGATGAAGATAACAGGAATAACAGAACGTAGAAAGAGCAGAGAAATACTAAATGAAGAAAGAAGGAGAAGAGATCGAAGGATCAAAACACAAGAGTGTGGGACACAGATCGGAGATGCGAATAACAAAATGGATGAAGCACGAGGTAGCAGCTGAAAAATGGCAGAAGATCGATAATATGTACTTACTGCGCAAAACTGAAACCCAACAGGTAAATCCAGGAATAGGGTAATGAAGTTTTGCTTATGAAATGTATTGTAGTGAGTGCAAACTTGGGCAGGCTGTTACTGTTTTATTAACTCTTTCAGGACTTGATTATTTTTTTGGTTTGTACCTAATTAATTTTCAGGTGTATACAAATTTCCCTAATTGTGTTTTTCATTGTGTCACCTGACATACTAATATTGATAAATAGTGTTATGTACAAAACACCAATGGAAAAGGGGAAGGATACAGAATATGAATATATAAGCACATTGATGAAATTTGATTACTTCACAAGGTTAGAGTTAGTAAAACACAAAACAAGAAAATGTTAATTTATTAGTATACATATTTTGACTTACCCAAATGTATCAATAGTTTTTATTTGCTACAAATAAGCTCATCTTGTGTGGTATTCCCTAAAGCATGATTTAACACACAGATGTGGCTTATGTGAACATCCTATGTAGTAGTAGCTACTTCACTTTCATGTTTGCTTAGTAGCATAATGAGCACATTGCCTGTATTTTCCACCGAAGTCAATGAAATAATTGGGAACTTAAATCCACATTGGACGATCCTCTGATACCTCTCAAGCTCTGTATTTACTGGCTTTCTTCTTGGCTTGAACAATAAAGCAAGCAGCATCAAAGTTGTTAAGTGCCTCTGATTCAAATAAATTACACTACATAGTTCCTCTATCAATATGTTCTTGAAGCTTGAAAGGGCCATAGACTTCTCTGTGCGAGGGCAGATCAGTGTGCATAAAATGTATGTGTTCAATTGTGTTATTTCTAACACCCACATAAATACTTTTTTCCACCACTTGTATGTTTTTCTTGTGTGGTTTCCATAATAGGAAATCATCTGATCCACTCTATCACATTCATTCATTGACATATTGTAATTATGAATGGGTGATGGTTTCTGGACTTCACTCCTACCCTCAATTCTAATTTCACATGTTGTACTTCCACATATTGTTACCAGTTGGCAAGGTTTCTTCAATTTTGTTATCTCTCCAGCTGACACACATAACTTGATTTCATCATTTATGAACCATTTTGGTTGATTGACAGTTATTTTCTTATTCTTGATTTCTGGTGTAAACCCTAGTCTGTTTGCATTGAGAGTTCTAGTATAACAGTGATTTCTCTGCCACAGAAACTGGACAAGAGGTAAGGATGAATAATACCTGTCAGCAAACAAATGGTGATGTCCTGTGATGCTTTCTAGTAGTCTGTCAAAGATTTTGACAGCATGGATAGACTTTGTGTTAATTTCCAACCTGTATGTCATCTCTGCACCACAATATACTAGCAGGTTTAAAACATATCCGCTGATGCAGTTGCAGAGTCCATATGACTTTATATGGTATTTATTTGGTTTGGTGGAATTATATTGTTTATGCCTAAATCTTTCCTTGTGACCTATAACCATCTCATCTATGCATATGTTTTCAGAAGGAAATAATGCATTCTGAAAGCATGTAATTAGTTCATTTCTGAACATTTACCCTGTGCATCAGCTCCAGCCGCATGAAGTATTGATTGGTAAATCAATAAAAATTTGTTCCTGCTGAAAATTGATCCAAACCAGGGTCTACTTCTGTGTGTTTTTGTGGACCAAAATGAGAATAGAATGTTTGGGATCCAAACCCATGTTTATCAGGGTGGTGAGAAACTTCATAAACATATTTTGATCAAGCAGAGTCCATACTCTAAATCTCCATATGTGATGGAATACAATGTAATCTATTTGATTTTTTGTCTGGTGATGTACACGTGAACTGTCATCTACAATGTTGGAATAGAGTGTTTGTGATTGTCAAGTTGTTGCCTATGCAAAAATCTACTAGTCAATCTCCTCTCTCATTCCTTTGGCCGATAATAAAAAGAGCCTTACTGCAGGTCTTTCTTCTCATGCACTACGTGGTCCAACCTTGCATTTAAATCACCCATATTTTAATGTCTTGTTTCAGTGTTTTATCTATTGTCTCTTGTAGATGGTCATAAAATGTGTCTATATTGTCATCTTCTGCTGTTGTTAGTGTAATATGTTTAGATAATGATAACGTTTTTGGATCTTCTGTTTAGTCTTATTGTCATTATGCGATTATTGATTGTATTGTATCCTAACAGTGATCTGGCAATATCTTTTAATAGTAATGTACCAACTCCGCTAATTCCACTTTTCTCTTCGCTGAGTATGTGAACATTGCACCAGTTGTGGTTGTGAAGTGACCATGGTTAGCCCATCTATGTTCACATATCCCTAGAATGTCCATGTCTCATTCTTTATACAGAATGCTATTTTCCCTGGTACATGCTTTTGACGTTCTATATAACAATTCTAATTCTTTTCCTAAGGTGGATTAAAGGACTTTTCAAAGTATCACAGTCAGGCCTTTGGCAGTCATCAAGTATAGTCTTACTGCTGCCAAGAGTATCACTAAAAACACTCCCTATCTCAAAGCTGTCAACTTATTTTTACATAAATCTGTATTTTTAACAATTTATTTCCATATTTCAATAAACACATCAGTATTTAGTAACCCCACACAAAACAAATCCAAACTCCACCCCCCACTCCACATAATTATTTTTGTTATGCCAATAGTAAATTTGCCAGTAGACAAATCCTATACTGAGCATGCAATATGTGCATATGATATAAAAACATCAGCATTATTAGTAATTACTGAAGATGTAACACGAAATGACCTTTTTTAAAAAAAAAAAAAAAATTGGGGGGGGGGTGTTAAGTTGTTTTTTTTTGGGGGGTGGTGGGGTGCAAAATCCAAATCAATATGGTACTAGTTGACACACCTATGCTATCTGCTCAAGCTAATAATTACCAGGAACCTCACAAAAATATACTTGTAAACATGACATCACAGCTGAATTTCAAATGTTCAAAGTCATGAACACAAGGCAAATAGTTAGCTATTTATACCTTCCAAATTCTGTTAACTCATTCAGAAACTGCTTCAAGCATGTTTGATACTAGTCATATCTAAAGAACAGCTCCAAAAATTATTCTAAAAAATATTTATGAAATGAATGAATAATAACAAACAAAAATTATAAATTCTGAGAAAAAAAATATTATAATAAATTTAAAAATCAATAAATACACTTGGGGCTTATGCAGTAAGCATTAACATTCAAAAAAAAAGACCATGATGCTTTATTTACAGCACAGGCCTATGACAGAATAACAAACATATCTGTGTATCTGTTGTTCTGTTGTTTAGGGCAGCATGTTTTCTATGCCACTATGCCATGAACAATTATACAAATTATTATAAAGCTTCCTTAGCGGTGTCGGATAATTGGGTCTAGGCCTACAGTCAATATTTTAGTATTTAACTCCAGGTCTACACTATGTACGACAAAAACAAAAACTTACAAAATAAACGATTAATACACACAGATACATGCTTTTATGCTGTCTATGCACATGAGAAAAAAACTAAGTTCACATGGCATCGAAGGAAACCTAACAATTGAAGAAAATAATAAAAGTAATGTGTTTAAAAACAGTGTTGCTACTGACATAAAATTTTTTTTAACTCAATGTAAAAAAAAATAGAAATAAAATCTGCATAAAAAAGAAACTCTTACAGATTGCAGTGTTGTCACTACAAATAAATAAATAAAGCAAAAATCAGTGTTGCCACTAAAAAAGTAAATAACTGAAAAAATAAATGCCGCCACTAAATTAAAGATAACGTAAAACTTTCAAGAACTGCAGGACTACACGTAAAAATATGTACAATGTATTTTTTGGGTGTAAAAAGTCAAACCTTGCAAAAAACCAATCTGAAAATTCTGAATATTTGAGAATAATGACTCATGCCACTCACTTTAGTCATGGTTAGAAGCTCCTCACACTGTTCATCCTTTAGCAACCCATCTGCAACAAACCTGCCCACTCTATGTAAGTCCACTGATTTAGCAATGATATGTATACCAAGCTTCTCATACCTTGTCATCCAATCTTCTATGAGTTCAGCATCTTCGCTTGTTTTTTCTGACACATCATTTGAATCTTCATCTGTTACCTGCAGAAATATGAAAAACCTTCTATCAACAGAAAAAAGTGTGACAAAATCCACTATTCAACCTGTATGTACCTTTCTTTGACTTTTTCATTCATTCTTCAGCTCCTGTAGCCACATAAGTCAGATGATTGGGGAAATTGAAATAATAAAAAGACAAAACAGCACATTTCCATCCTGCTGGAAATCTAGTAGGAAAATTGCCCTGCTACATGACTAGGTAAGCTGGACTACATCCTGCTAGAAATCTAGTAGGACAATTGTCCTGCTACAAGACTGAGCTGAGCTACATCCTACTGGAAATCTAGTAGGACAATTGTCCTGCTACAAGACTGAGCTGAGCTACATCCTACTGGAACTCTAGTAGGACAATTGTCCTGCTACAAGACTGAGCTGAGCTACATCCTACTGGAAATCTAGTAGGACAATTGTCCTGCTACAAGACTGAGCTGAGCTACATCCTACTGGAAATCTAGTAGGACAATTGTCCTGCTACAAGACTGAGCTGAGCTACATCCTACTGGAAATCTAGTAGGACAATTGTCCTGCTACAAGACTGAGCTGAGCTACATCCTACTGGAAATCTAGTAGGACAATTGTCCTATTACAAGACTGAGCTGAGCTACATCCTACTGGAAATCTAGTAGGATGCTACAAGACTGAGAATGAATGGAAAAAAAAACCACTGCAAATTGCAGAATGTAGTTCAGAGAACCAATTGCCAGTATTATAATTTACAGCTTAGCTGTAATATCTGGCCCCTTTCAGCCTGAAACATCCAACTTCAGCATTACACCGAAATCACTTTCATCTACTATAAAATGAGACATCCAACCTCACCCCTCAAATATTTTAGTTACCTCTTATGACATAAATGGCAGTTATTTTTTTTCTTCAGCACTCATTCTCAAATTCCCAGTAGATATTTCTTGTAGCAGGACAATGGTCATACTAGATTTCTAGCATGATGCCCAGGTAATGGAAATGTCTTGTGTCACCATGTTATTTGCACCAATGGCCCAACACATCTGACTTCAGCAGTAATGACAAATCAATATCACTATTCTTTGGTCACCTTTCAAGCACCTTCAATCAAAT
Source organism: Meghimatium bilineatum (assembly GCA_034231615.1). Lineage (NCBI taxonomy): Eukaryota > Metazoa > Mollusca > Gastropoda > Stylommatophora > Philomycidae > Meghimatium > Meghimatium bilineatum. The sequence goes on along the minus strand of CM067318.1, from coordinate 40,840 downwards.
CATATAGATGACATGCCATATGAAGCTTCTATAAGAAGATAACCTCAATATAAAGGCATGTCATCTATTAAGGTTTTCTGTTGCATGGTTGGTTTGTCTAGTGAGCCATTGGTGAGACTCACAGACGCAACCGCATGTGCACTGATGTTACATTATTGATACTAGTGTATCTAGTGCCTCTATGGTGTTAACATTGTTTTTACTGTTTTCATTATTTTTCAGTTTGTTTTATATATTCTTGAAAAAGACCTGATGGTTTGAAACATTTAAAATATCTTGTATATTGTAATTTGTGTGTTTTCTTGTTTACACATCATAACCCCTTAGTTTTAGTGATAGTCTGTCGTGCCTAAGTGAAACTTTCTAAAAACATGTGTCCTACATAAGACTATTGTTGTTATGTTTTAAGCAGTATTACCTTATAAAGAAAGGTCAAGGGAGGACATATTACAATGGATCTGTGTGTCAATTTACACTCACACTGGATGGTCAAGCCGACATTGAAAATAGGCAAGTTAACAGAGAGAAAGGAGAACAGAACAAGGTGGTTTGGAGTTGAAGATATGTATTGTTTGTATCAATGTAATATCTAATTAGGGAATAGTCATGTATTGTTGGTTGATTAGTAATTAGTTGAAGATATTGGTTTTTAATGTTGAGATTTACATAAAAGAAGCAATACTGAACCCACCATTCAATATATTGTTTCTAACTGTTGAACTTTAATTATTACATTAATTAGTTGGATATGTTAATGAGAGTTGGATATGACAAAGAGAATGGGAGTATTAAAGTCAATGAGGGATTTTCTTGCCTATTTCTTGCCATGCTGTTGGCTCACCATGGGGTTATTGTTTACTATTTTTTGTTAGAGTATCCTATTCAGGACATAGTCATCAACCCAGCACTTTTTGGCGGTAGTGATTGTTTACTATTGCATTTCTCAATTGGACACTTCAACATAACCCTGTCTGGCTCTGCCAAATCATGGGTTGGATTGTTTCCATACCTTCTAACTTCTATTAACCTTTACTACACTAAATTGTCAGTACCAGGAACAAGACTACAACATTGTGGAGATGTTTCTGCCATATGTCTTTCAGCATGTGGTAACTGAGTGTTCTGTGTTGGTTGATAACTCTTCATTTGATTCCTATATGCCGCTCTCTTGGCACAACACCATGCTTCACTCTGATGTCCTGAATTCTAGCCATAGACACAGAAGAAATACACCATCACATCTTCCAACTGATCTAATGCCTTGATTGCATAAAAATATCAGCATGGTCCACTAAATCACCACGTCATCTTGGCCACAGGGTCAAATTTGTTTTTAATTTCCCCCAACACCTGCAAGTCCAAATATTGAAGGTAGCTTAAGCGCATACCTTGTCACCAACTCCAACCACTGATGGCTTAGATATTCTGATGGGATCTTTTGAAGCATACTCATAGTCAGTTTTTAAAAAAAAAACAGACACCTTAGCACTCAGAGTATCCAACCAATTCAAATCCATTACTTTAAAGGAGATAAAAGCAATTGGAATGTAAGTTTATCTTTCCGCCAGAAACTTGTAAGTTTACCTTACCGCCAGAAACTTGATAAAAAGTTGAGAACTATTAATTTTAAAAACAACAAAAGACTGTCAAATACTGCATGTTTCCAGTTAGGAAGTGCAGCAATGTGTTATTTGTAGCTATGCGATAAAGGCTGCATGCTCTTGCTGTTGTCACGTCATGTACAGGGTCAGTTTTGAAATTTATCGTATGACAGAAAAAAAATTAAGTCCTTACCAGGAATATAACCCTGGACCTCACAGATGTGAGACCAATGCTCTAACCTCTCAGCAATTGCGCCACATTGAGAAATATTGATGAACTCAATAATATTTTTTTTAAACAAAATATTTATCTGTAAACAAAGTTGTAACTAACACCATATTGATTAGGCCATCTATAGTTCTTGTTGATAAAGTCCATGAAGTCTTGCATCTTCTTCCTCTCAGCAGCATACTCCATGACTTCCTACAGTTCAAAAACAATATAAGAAGTTTGAGGGAAACGACAAGCAAATCTCAAAATCTGATTTGGTTATCTAATTAAAGTATAACATATTCAAATATATAATAATGACTGTGATTCAAATATGGTTCTGTACATCAAAGGGCATACAAGTTGAATTAATCACAGTAGAGGCACATAAAATCATAAAATGGATACACAGGCTGTTTAATATAATATGGAATACACAAGAAACACCAGAAGCCTGGGAAAACGCTGTAATAATAACTTTCTGGAAGAAAAAATGCAGCAAAAGAGATTGTACAAAGTACAGAGGTATTTCACTTCTAAACCACACTGGAAAAGATTATGAGCATTCATATAACCACAGCTTAGCAACACTCAAGTGAGATTCTGTAAGAGCAAAAGCTGTACAGATGTCATTTTTACACTCAGACAACTGGCAGAAAAAAACAACTGAAAAAAATAAAGAATTGTATAACCTGTTTGACAACCAAAAAAAAAGCTTTTGACAAAGAAGACAGATACCAATTTTAGAAAATATTATCACAATATGGGGATCCACAATATCCAATCAACTTGTGTAGAAGTAGTTACACAGGCAGCCAATGTGCAGTTAAAATGAGTGTTGGGCTTTCAGATAAATTCCACATACACTCTGGCGTGCGACAAGGATGTGTTCTAACTCCCTAGTTATTCATAATATATATTGAATGTATATGTGAAATTGCCAACACTAATGAAGAAGACAACCTAAACAACCTCCTGAGCAAACTTATTTCTGCAGATGATCAAGCAATAATATCAACATCAAAATAATAACTACAATAACATATAAATAGACTTCACACAATATGTAGGGACTAACATTAAGATAAACACATTAAAAAATCAGGTAATTTCAATTGAAAAAACAGAAAAAAAACAGCTATTCTAATCGATGCTCAACAACTTAAATGGGAAAGAATTCACTATTTTAATAGATGCTCAACAACTTAAACAGGTGAATGAATTCACTTATCTTGGATGCATCATATCATCAAATCGAAAAAAAAACCCAAAGAAATCCAATATAGATGCATCATGTTATATCGGATCTTGGGGCAGATGTCTCCTATTTTCAAAAACAAATATGTGAGCATGGACACCAAAACTGCACTATATAAAACGATCATCATACCATCACTATGCTACTGGGGTGCAAAGGGTCTCACAATGCTCTCGTGCGGACCAATGGTTAGCAGATAACCAAGATCCTAAAAGTACCTCCTCGTAGTGCACTCACAAAACAGAAATACAGCTACTCTTGCTGTATTCCTGGCTAACACTTTTAGGCTAATGTTCGTGGATGCTGTAGATGAAATGAGAATTGCTTGCAGAGAGTCAGGAAATATCTCTGAAACCTCTACACAATTATATCCAACATATGCATGACATCCGTGCATTCTGACTTTGCCTGCTTAAAAAGCAGAAACATTGGAGGTGTGACCAATGTCAATGTCCCTAACATACGGTGATCTTATGAGTACACACAGAATCTGGAAAATATCCCATATGTCAGAGGGCAGCATAGTGTATATGAGTCGATTCAGTGGCAATTGAGTTACAATGGTCCAGCACGAGACTGATTGGCGTAAGTGTTGTTCATGCTCGAGAACACACAGAGGTCCACATGTCTCATCACAATTGACCCCGTTCAAAGTAGGAGTCATGACTCAGGTATTGGATACGTCAACTTGAACATGCACTCCTGGGTATGGAAGAAAGTTTTGAATACAGCTTCTCATTGCTCACAGGACAAGCATCGAATAAATGTCAGGGAGCGCATTGTTCAAATGTCTGACTAAAGCAGTGTTGAGACTCGGAATCTGGGGGCAATGTAGAAGGGGGGGGTGCAAGTTTCTAGCGACACTGCAAATCTAGCCCAACTAAACTATCGGCCGTTGCCCAACACAGCTTATACAGAGAGAATTGGGTTCAGTATCAAGGGCCCAATGCAAAGCTCCTCATCTGAGATTTGTATTTTACCTAGCTCTTTGGGTAATATACGCAATGGCGAAGAGTCAAAATACACAGACCATGCCTGGTGATGAATTGGAAGGTCATCTCAAGCAGACGAGGCAAGTGTGTGAGAAATGCACAGGTCAAATCCCAGACCCGCGATGTGTTTGGCAAAGCAGCACTTCGTCTAGAAAGGTGTATCAACCCTGAGTCTAATTCGACCATCACTGTTGCCCAACACGGCTCATACGGAAGAAATTAGGTCTGGGACCTAGGGACACAAAGAGTGGTAATAAAATGGTCTTCCTACACGAGGAACAGCTCATTGGCTGCAAAGAGCCTTGTCAGAGGATAGACAAACAATGGGTGACCCAAGCAAACAACCAACCTGGTTCGTCTCATGTACCCCTAAAGTAGAAGGCTCCTTCAATAGGCATTGCATCAATCTAAATGGTAAAGTCTCCTGGGTATGAAAGAAAGCTCAGAAACCTCCCCATTGCACATAGGAAGTAAAAGCTAATCACTCATAATGACATCTGTCATAACACTTTAGTGGTTAGAGTCAGGACACACATTGATCTTAGAACTGTAGTGGTTAGGGTAAGGGTGCACATTGATGATAACAGCAAAGTCAGGGCACTCATTGATGATAACAGTGTAGTGGTTAGGACATTTATTGATTTTAACACTTAGCAGTTAGGGCACACATTGATGATTAGATTACAGAATTCAGGGCACACATTGATGATAACATTGTAGTAGTTAGGGTTAAAACTCAGGAGATAGAGTGTGGTTGACGATTAGCGCAACTCTTCCACACTATAAACCAACTTCAGCGCTAGTCATTTCTCAACCCATTTATTTACTTATCTTTACTAATTAAATATGAAGAGAACAAAGTGTGAATCAATCCTTCGGATGCCCCCCAAAACTTGTCACTGTGATACGACAATTTCATGACGGTATGATGGCTAGTGTTATCTGCGATGGAGGAGTATCTCCTGCATTCCCTGTCACAAATTGTGTAAAGCAGGGATGTGTTCTGGCCCCTACTCTTTTCAGCCTGTTATTTACATACATGTTAACGGAAACACACCATAGTAATGAAACAGCAGGCATAATGATCAATTACAGAATGGATGGTGGTCTTTTCAATTTACGTCATCTAAAAGCAAACACGAAAACTAAATCTAGTACTGTTAGAGAATTACTTTATGCTGACGACTGTGCATTGTATGCTGACTCTGTCGTAAACATACAGAGCACCATAGACCGCTTCTCACAGGCCTGCAACAACTTTGGTCTCACTATTAACACTAAAAAAACAGAAGACATGCACCCAGCAACATCAAATAGCCAACATACTGCTACTTCCATCATCGTCAATCAGGAAAAACTGCAGGTAGTCGACAATTTTACTTACCTTGGAAGCACTCTCTCTCGCGATGTCAACATTGATGTGGAAATTAACAATAGACTGGCAAAAGCTAGTGCTGTATTTGGCAGATTACGCAACAATGTATGGGACAGAAGAGGTATAAGAACAACCACTAAACTACAAGTATATCATGCTGCTGTTATACCAACCTTACTATACGCCTGCGAAACATGGACAGTGTATGCTAGACATGCAAGAAAGTTAAATCATTTCCATCTTACCTGCCTACGTAAATTACTAAACATCCATTGGTGGGACAAAGTACCAGACTACGAGGTCTTGGAAAAATCAACCTCAATAAGCATCCACACAATACTTATGAAGGCGCAGGCACGCTGGGCAGGCCATCTTGTGCGTATGGAGAACTCGCATTTGCCAAAACAAATATATTATGGAGAACTCAAGGCAGGATTTCGAAAAGCTGGTGGACAGAAAAAGCGTTTCAAAGACATGCTCAAGTCATCCTTGAAACATCTTAACATTGACGTAGGCGCTTGGGAGAGCCTCGCTCAGGATAGAACATCATGGTGTTACAGCATTAGAATGGGAGCACTAGCGGCGGAAGAATTCAGACAAGAAACTGCAAGACAGAAGCGGACACGTAGAAAAGAAAAAACATCTCAACCTCACACAGATACCTTCTATTGTTGTCAATTCTGTAAAAGAACATTTTTTGCGCGCATTGGACTTGCTAGTCATAAACACACTATTAACTTTTATTATTTATTGTTATTATTATTATGGTTGAGTTTTTGGTCATCGTCGATCACGACGGACGGAGGCACATATTGATGATAACACTGTATTGGCTAGGGTCAGGGCACACATTATGTTAAGACGGTCATGGTTAGGGTTAGCATCAGGGCAAACATTGATGTAAAGACTATAGTGGTTAAGGTTAGCATCAGGGCAAACATTATGTTAAGACTGTCATGGTTACGGTTAGCATCAGGGCAAACATTGATACGACTATAGTGGTTACAGTTAAGCACACATTGATCATAAGACTGTATTGGTTAGGGTCAGGGCACACATTGATGATAAGACTGTAGTGGTTAGGATTAGGGTAGTGGTCACAGCACACATTATTGATGATAAGACTGAAGTGGTTATGGTCACAGCACACATTGATGATAAGACTACAGAAAAGTATTGAGTAATCAGGGGACTGCAATACAACTGTGCACCTTTATAGTAAGTAAATATTAGACACCTAAGTAGCGGTTTCCTTTTGAATATGTTTTTTCTGCAGAAAATAACGTAATAATCTACACTAACAGATCAGCCCACTTCATCAGCACTGTGCTTGGACTTTATCTGCACAATCCAGTGAGAAAGCTGTCAAAGATTTCAGTGATGCCTTCACTACAACCACAAGCAGTCTTAATATGGAGATAAAGACTGTGAAAGATGTCACAGGACTATTCTCATGCATGCATACTTAGTGACTCAATGAAAATACTCCACAAAGTTCAATTATTGACACAATATATGACCTTTGTATTTGTGCCAGGACATGCAGATCTTGAGGGTAATGAGCGAGCCGAAATGCTGATGAGCATGGTCAAAGTGTCAATAACTGTGTCAATAATCAATGAATCAATCTAACATAGTGAATGAGTTAAGGGACCTCTCCACTCAGAAGATTTCCATAAGTGTGAATCATGGTTATTCTGAAACTGCATGAGATTGGTGTAGACAACGGAACAGCGAGTGTAGAGAAACATAATAGATATACTAAGAGACTGATAAAACAGCATTGAACTGGAACTGTCAGCGGCTATACTCTGATGGATATACTGAAATGGTGATCGGAGCACCTATGGACTTGTTCGGTGTGTGCTGATGACAACTAGCATTTCAGTGGACCAAATCTTACTCAAAGGTGGCAATCTCCTCTCTGAAATTTCCTGATTGTTAAACAAAAAATAACACCATTGTCATCATCACCATCTAGAAAAACTAGTCAGGTTTATGATATGAGCATAGAGATATGAGCAAATTTCAGGTCAACAAAAGAATAAGTGTCAGCACCATTTTACATTCATAGAATGCATTTATGCAGGTAAGTTGGCAGATTAAAAAAAAAAAAAAAAATAAGAGACCTCAAAGTGTTGGAACATGTCCTTAACTGTCATATGACAATTTTTCCAGAATTGTGAGGATTTTAGAGCATCAAAGAAGATTATGTTCTAAAAACTAATGTGTCACCTGAAGAACAGCAAAAACTTATTTCACACAAGCAAGCTATATAAACACCATCTTTACTGAAACGTTATGTTATGTAACTAGTTCGGACATCTTATGTCAATGGAATCATCACAACCAGCCAATCAGGTGTACAACATCAGAAAGAATGGCTGCAAAGAAAAAGGAAGAACAAGATGGGAAAATTCAATACAGGAGTTGATAAAAACCACAAGAAAACCATGACAAGAGCAACAAAGATGGCCAAAGACAGAAAACTTCAACTCCCCACAAGGTCTGACAGCATTTGTGAAAAAGATGATATATATCAAGCTCTAAAATGAAGAATAAAAGTTAATTATGATGAAATAATCCCTTTAGCTGTGAGCAGGTAGCTCTTGACTGCTGATTGCCATGCTGTAAAAAAGCACAGGTTCTTCACTGTTGTGTAATTGAGAGGACGTTGATCCATATAATGTCTCAAAGGAATGGATGTGTGAAAGGGGGTGGGGAGGGGGTTATGAATGCATGTTTAGCTCCTCTAGGGAGGCATTCAAGTGCACCAGTATCTCAGGATTACCTTATTGTGCCAGAGCACAGCACACACATCTTGTCTACATCTCTTTGTCAGGATTACCTCATTGTGCCAGAGTACAGCACACACATCTTTTCTGCATCTCTTTGTCAGGATTACCTCATTGTGCCAGAGCACAGCACACACATCTTGTCTGCATCTCTTTGCCAGGATTACCTCATTGTGCCAGAGCACAGCACACACATCTTGTCTGCATCTCTTTGCCAGGATTACCTCATTGTGCCAGAGCACAGCACACACATCTTGTCTGCATCTCTTTGTCAGGATTACCACATTGTGCCAGAGCACAGCACACCCATCTTGTCTGCATCTCTTTGCCAGGATTACCTCATTGTGCCAGAGCACAGCACACACATCTTGTCTGCATCTCTTTGCCAGGATTACCTCATTGTGCCAGAGCACAGCACACACATCTTGTCTGCACCTCTTTGTCGTCCATGGAGTTATTTGATCGAATACAAAAGTAAGAAATTGAAAGATGATGAAACAATGATTTTTTTCAAAGATGACGTTGTCAAGTTATCTCACAACTTTCCTTATCGCCTCTGATGATATTCCTAGAAAGAAGACAGCATGAACTTTGCACTATGAACTAGAAGTCCAGGACCAGGTTGCTACAAGTGGCGATATGATTTGAAAGCAAATAATAACTGAAAATTAACTAGCCTTACTTTTGCAGGTACAAAGTTCTCATCTTCATACTGAAGTTTTATTTTCAGTAAATTCTTATTCTCCTTCATAATTTCATGACTAGAATTTAACACAAGGAAGGACGCTGTCGCTTCAGCTGATTTCTCTAGGTTATTGTCTGTGAATTGCAACAATTATCATGTATATTAGTGTATCTGTGATATTTGTATTATAATTACAAAAGTTGCATGTGCACAAATTAGACAAAATATGTAAGAACAAAAAAAACATCAAAGTAACTGAAATAATGGTTAGAATATATTAAAAGTTATAACATGTTACAACCAGATTTTCTAAACAACTTATGCATATTTTCACTTTTGCTATTCTCATTACACCTATATGCTGTATAAATCTTAATTATCTGCCTTTAATGTTTGCTACAATTTGTCTCTTTACTCCGTTATCTCTGATGACTTCTAAATTAGTTTGCTTAGCTGACCATGTAATTTTAATCATTTCATGTTTGCTTAATGGGACTATCTTATTTAATCGGTTCATGTTTGCTTAATGGGACTATCTTATTTAATCGGTTCATGTTTGCTTAATGGGACTATCTTATTTAATCGGTTCATGTTTGTTTAATGGGACTATCTTATTTAATCGGTTCATGTTTGCTTAATGGGACTATCTTATTTAATCATTTCATGTTTGCTTAATGGGACTATATTATTTAATCGGTTCATGTTTGCTTAATGGGACTATCTTATTTAATCGGTTCATGTTTGCTTAATGGGACTATCTTATTTTAGGAAAGCCAAATGGAACAAATAACAAGGGGCAAGCAAATCTGTGTTCTTGATTTTTTTCATTATTAATTTCTTCAGTTATAATTATCCATCAGTTGGTGGATTAGAGATATTTAAACTCAATATATATTTCGATACACCTTCTTTAACTCAATATATATTTTAATATATCTTTAACTCAATACGCAGTTGGTGCTGCTTAAAATTGCACTTCCAGTGAATCCTTCCCTTATTGCAGTAAAATAATGTCATAGAATTGCTGTGCGTGTATATCTTTACATCCGGGAGCAGTCAGTGGCACCAACAACATCAAAAGTTATTGTATCATCCATCACCTTACAAAATGTTTACGGCAAGTGCTGGCGAAGATAATCGCTAGAAGACTGGCCTTAAATTTGGAAAATAGAGACTTACTTCCTGATACTCTAGTTGCATACACACCAACAGGGAAAAGACGATCACAAATGCAGAAATCCTCGTCTATGACATCTACAAGCGCTTTCAGGGAAAGGAGGAAACAGTGGTCGCCACAATCGACCTAGAAGATGCTTACAACAGTCAGCTTCAGCCAGTTGATACATTTGCTAAGTGAACTCAACATTGACTTGTGGATAATTTGATGGATAGCAATGGTGCTAATGTCCAGACCTGTTGCTCTGAGATTGGGATCCTGGACATCAGAGATCAAAACTATAACACCGGTATTGCCACAGGGATCACCACTATCACCTGCACTCTTTAACGTCTATACATACAAAATAGCGCAGCTTCAGTAGGCTGGACTCAGCAGGATACTAACATATGCTGATGACCTCTTGCTGTACAAGCAAGGCAGAAACAGAAGAGACATGATTGATGGTGTCCAGAGTAATCTAAAACATATGTCACTCTGTACACTGACTACAAGACAAGTCATCAATCCCACCAACACCATCTGGTTCTCACTGAACAACAACATAGTCACAGACACAGTACCAGCAGCCACCGGTATGAGCATCAACACTGACAGGGCGCAGACTATGAAATACCTAGGCATCAATTTTGATAGTTCTATCTTTCGCAAAACATGTGGACAATGTCATTAAGAAAGGTAGGAAGGGTGTCAGTGCAGTAAAATTCATGGCATCTGCAGAGATGTCGCAACAAACGCTTTTTCAGATGATGCAGGCAGTGTTGGACTATGGTTAAGGTTTACTTACAATGTCGCAAACACAGGTGGATAGACTGGAGAGAGTTCAAAACGTGGCAGTGAGAGCTGTCCTAGGATCCACAAGAGATACACCTACCCTGGTCATGAGGTTTCTATTACACCTACCGAGCATCAAAGCAAGACATAAAATAGCTCAGGTTAAAGAATACTTCAAGGTCACCAATAATGATTATCACCTCTTACACCAACCTCTAGACAACACAAAAGGAAGATGTATCAAGAGAGTAAGGTACCCTAAGAAGCAGATGATGCCCTACTCAGAGTTTGTGAGCTGGAGGAAGTGAGAAGAGGATGTGAATGGGTGACTTTTGGCAAAGATAGAAAATTATTGACAACAGTTGTGATGCAGATGGGAAGAGAGTCTCAACAACACACAGAGCATTACATGAATCTACTGTCCAGGTCATGATGGGGTCAGGGGAAACAAAAAAGTCGAAGTGTTGGCTGGTAAATGGCACTGAGAAAAGAAGAGAAAGGATTAAATTGATTAAAGCAGTCATAGATACCCTACGAGAAGAGGATGAGAAGGCCGAACAAGACAATGTACATATTCAGAGAATGGTAGAAATGGAAGGGACTAGAGGCGATGGGAGAAAGTGCTCCCTCTCTGGAAAGATCAGAAGAATACATAATCAGAAGCAACTGAATGAAACACTTGAGCTTATACACTTTTAGATAGCTGACGGAACGGCAAGCAGAGCATATATGGGCATGCCCCCAGTGCTATGACGCTTGTTCCTAATCAAGAATCAAATCAGTGACATCACAATAAGTAAAAATATTTCTAATCACTGCAAATGTTAAAAATAGTTTAAATGATTATCCCATTATGCAATCATAAACCTTTAAATCATTATTCTCAAAATGACATCTCAGCAACCAACAGTAAGAGTTTTTTTTGGTTTATACTGTAGATACTTTGGATATATAGAAAACAACTTTAGCATCATATATTTTTATTCAATTTTGAAGATTTCCTTGTTGCTGAGGTTCAACACTTATCTCTTGCAATGAGTTTTTAACTACCAGTGAGATAAATACATTTACGAAAATATTTTTTAGTGATCCCTGACAGTAAGTACTACTTATGAAACGTATTCTTATCAGAGTTTCTGTCTCACAATACTTACATTACATAATTCTTGACAACCCAGAAAAATCAATATATGCAGGTGGAAAATCTATAATATGTCACTTAAACATTTTTTACTATTAAAATTCCATAACAAGAGAAAATCCAAATTGATCACAGACTATTATCAGTGCTTCCACTTTGTACATTGCTCCTGAGAAATGCCTGTGCAAAAAATAAATTGGTTGTACAAATTGGCAGTTGAAGTGGTTCTATTATGGTTGATCCATCATACATAATTAACAGGATCATTACCTTGATAATAAGCAAACTGTAGATGGTGGTATATATCCTGGAGGAAATAGTTGATTGGTTCAGTATATATGATGCTCAAAGTCTCCTCACAGTTCAATTGACAAAATAGAATGTGTATAAACATGTCTGAGGATCAAATTGATAAAAATATGCATTGCAATTCAGTTGACAATACAAGCTAGAATGCATTTGTAAGTTTCTATTTTTGTGCCCATTCTCAATCTTAGTTTCACAGGCTATAGAAATCCTTGCTGTACACATGTCTACATCCATCAAAAAGACCCACAAGAAAGGATGTGTTCTTATATCGGTGTTCAACTAATTGGATTTCCTTCCCAAAAGAACCGGCAACCCATGGGAATAGTGTACCTAGATATTTGCAAAGGAATGCACCCTATCTCGATACTTATATAATATATGTGCAAAAAGCATCATGAGGAAAGTAAGGAATGACAAGAAACACACCAAAAAACAATCCCATAAATATAGGAGGATATGACATACCAGAGATAAGATATGTAGATGACACAGTACTTCTAACTAGTTAGAACTAACTAACTAGTTAACTACACACATAGAAGGGCTAGAAAGGATGATCATTAAAACAGAAGCATACAGTAAAGAACAAAACTTCAATTAAACATCCAGAAAACTATGATCATGACAAACAGATAAAACCAAAATAACACCAAGAATTAAAATAGATAATATGGAACTGGAAAATGTTGACAAGTTTGATTATCTGGGTGTAAATATAAACAGCTTAGGTGTTTGTACAATGGAAATTTAGAAAAGATTAGTGATTATGATAATGAAATTAAAAGAAATGAAAAATCTATGGAAAAACTTTTATAAAGAGACAAAAGTTATATTTCTTAGATCATACATTTTTCCAGTTGCATCTTACGGCAATGAGACTTGGACAATGAATAGAACAATGACAAAAATAATATTGGCTTTCTAACTGCAGTGCTATCTATCAATAATTCAATCAATAAACCGTAACCCTTCAGGGTCGTAGGGGTACAACATTTGATGCCTCAGCACACTGAGTCCTCCAGCTAATTCTATCCTCAGCGATGCAGGTGAGTGTGGAAATATTTTGCCCTGTCCATTCCTTGATGTTGTCTGTCCATGCCTTTATTTGTCCTCCTCTGCTTCTTCTACCCTCAACAGTTCCCTGCAGTATTGTTTTTGACAATGAATCGTGCCTGCATACATGACCGAACAATGGTAATTAAGTCATTTCACTATTGAAAGCAATGGCTACAGAACACCTGCACACATCTCTACTTTATTTCTTACGTACACATTGGTCTTATGTTCCCTATAGGAAATTCGTAGAATTCGTCTGTAGCATTTGTACTCGAAAGCCTGTAATCTTCTCTCCATGTCCGCAGTGAGTGTCCAACTCTCACAACCATACAACACAACAGAAAACACCAGCGACTTATACAGTTTGATTTTCACTCCAACACCGATGTTGCACCACCTTATATATATTAAAATATAGGAAAAAGTTTAGAAAGAACTAGCACAATGAGATATCTGGGTGTGTTTTTTGACAGAAGCCTGAGTTTCAGGGAACATGTTGACCACATTATCATAAGGGCAGGCAAAGGCTTAGCAGCAATGAAGGTTAAGGCTGCTGCGCAGTGTGAGCAAAGATTGTTATTTCTTTTGTACCAGGGTTTGGTTGTGGCTGTGGTGGAATATGCACTGGCAATTCTGACTCTTAGCCAAGCTCAGATCGAAAGACTGGATAGAGTCCAGAATGCAGCAATGCGTATCATTCTGGGATGCACAAGAGACACATCGACAAGAGCTATGCGATACCTACTTGACTGCCCAACAGCTGAGCATAGATTACAGTATTGCCGTGCACGGGCGTACCTTCAAATACATGCAGATAAGGAACACCCGTTGCATTCCGAAATACAGAAAGTTAAAGGCAGCAGACTCAAGAGAGGAAGGTCGTGGATGGGACTTGCTGAGGATGTAATACAAAGCGTGTGCAGATTACAGGATGTGGCAGCAGGTGCGGAATGGATAGGTCTACCCACAGATTTCGAAACTTGTTTGAGAGTAGTAATATCACTTAGCAGGGAATGCAGAGAATGGTGTCCCACAGCTGTGGAGAAAGAAGTGCAGGCTTTAATCAGTTAGAATACCGAAGAGGGGGATGTGATTATATACACTGATGGATCTGTAATTAGGCATGTTCGCAGTGCTTGGGCCTTTACAGCTCAGTGCGCAGGTAAAACGATCAAGGAGGAAAATGGTGCCTTTGCGGTCACTACGAGTAGTATGACCATGGAGACTATGGCGGTGACCAAGGCATTTGAGTGGCTACGCACACAGAAAGTAACGCAGGTCTGCATCTTGAGTGACTCTATGAGTATGATTAAGAAGGTACAAGTGGGTCTCGTTCACGAACAGTGGATTGAGGCCTTGAGAAATGCGAGCTTGAAAGCAGTTACATTTATTTTCGTGCCGGGACATGTGGGCGTTCGAGGCAATGAAAGAGCGGATCAACTGGCATCGTGTGCGATTGTGGCAAAGGGCGATGGGGCAATGGATCGCGCTGACGTGTTGAACTCCTTAAGAGATATAACACGCAAGAGTGAGACTAATGTGGATGATGATTCCTTTTCAATGGCTAGGATTAAAGATCAGGGATTGAAATGCGGTGTTGCTAGAGGTGAACATTTTGGAGGGCGCAGAAGAATGATGGTCAACCAGCATAGGACCGGTACTGTCAGCAGAAATGTGATGGCGGATACACTCAAGGAGAGATCGGAGCAACTATAGATGTGTCCAGTTTGCAGTGATGATGATCCGACGACTAACTAACCGATGTTGCTTTTCCAAATCACAGTTAGCCTTGACAAGGACGCTAAAGCCATTTCCAGCCTTACTTTTAGTTCTGCTCTGCATTTACCATCGCTGCATATACTTGATCCAAGGTATTTGAAGGTATTCACCTCCTCAAGCTTATGTCCTTTCATCACGATATTAGTCTGGTTTTCTGTGTCTCTGCTATTGACCAAGATTTTGCTCTTATCTGTATTGATTTCCATTCCGTACTTGCTGGTAACTTTTTCCAACTTTGCTGTTAATTCTTGCAATGATTGTTCTGACCCAGATATAAGATCAATATCTTCAGCAAAATGCAAGTTGCAAATAGAATAGCAGTGCTATAGAGCAATATTAAGAATTTTCTGGACAGAAAAGATAAGGAATAGAAGGATGTGCTGGTGAATACAAATTTACATAGAAAACTGAAATATTTCAGACATATAAAAAAGATACAATGGTATGGAAAGACACATATTAGAGGGCAGAATTTCAGTAGAAGAGGTAGACCTAGAAGGAGATGGACAG
This sequence comes from Meghimatium bilineatum, assembly GCA_034231615.1. Classification (NCBI taxonomy): domain Eukaryota; kingdom Metazoa; phylum Mollusca; class Gastropoda; order Stylommatophora; family Philomycidae; genus Meghimatium; species Meghimatium bilineatum. The sequence continues at coordinate 25,177 of CM067318.1, read as the reverse complement.
ATGACATCAAAGACTGCATATCATTGGAGGAGGCAGCAGATTGACACAGAATAGTTTGGTTGCAAAGACAAAGTTCTGGACATCCATTGCAAAGACAATATTCTGGAATGAATATGTCATGTGATGATGATGACACGTCATATCAAAAGCTATGGTACAACTGTCTTTATTTTCACATGCTATAGAAATCCTTTAAGTACTTCTTAACACAAATAGTCAGAAACAACAGTTATTTTGCTATGTTATTTACCTTGTTAAAAACTTATAAATTTCCGTTCTAATTTTAACAATATTTTGATGGCCTATAATGCTTTATTTTATTATTCTCACTAAATAACAGTTGTCAACAGTGGTAATTTGATATTTGTTCACACTTGTAAAAAGTGGTGATGTGGTATTTAGTTCCAACTTGTAAAAAGTGATGATGGGATATTTAGTTCCCACTTGTAAAAAGTGAAGATGTGATATTTAGTTCCCACTTGTAAAAAGTGATAATATGATATTTAGTTCACACTTGTCAACAGTGGTGATTTGATATTTAGTTCCCACTTGTAAAAAGTGATGATATGATATTTAGTTCACACCTGTAAAAAGTGGTGATATGATATTTAGTTCACACTTGTCAACAATCGTGATGTGATATTTAGTTCCCACTTGCAAAAAGTGATAATATAATATTTAGTTCACACTTGTAAAAAAGTGAAGATGTGATATTTAGGTCCCACTTGTAAAAAGTGATAATATGATATTTAGTTCACACTTGTAAAAAGTGAAGATGTGATATTTAGTTCACACTTGTCAACAGTGGTGATGTGAAATTTAGTTCACACATGTAAAAAGTGAAGATATGATATTTAGTCCACACTTGTCAACAGTGGTGATGTGATATTTAGTTCACACTTGTAAAAAGTGAAGATGTGATATTTAATTCATACTTATAAAAAGTGGTTGCTCTTCTATTATCCAGATATGCTTTTACTCATTTTTACCTTCTTTCTTTGAGTAAACCCTACACGATTGCAATTTCTTTAACAGTCCTTCTTCCCAAATCTTCTCAAATGCTTTCCTGAGGTCTATCCATGCTGCTAGTACCAGTTTGTTATCTTGGAAAGTGTCCTCAATCTCTTGGGAGAGTTGCCTAATCTTCTGTAGAGTAGCACTGTCTGAAGCCTGCATCTGTGATACCAGAAGGTTTTCACTTTCAAGGTACCACTGCATCCCCATTGAGGCCAGCACCTTGAAGGTGATGGAGCTTAGTTTAGCCATCAGTAGCTGGAAACTAAGACTTGCCGGGTAGGCGCACTTGAGCAGGACCACAGTCCTGCCAAAGCCAAAGTAAGCAGTGTACTGAAGATGGAAGCAAACAGCCAAAAGGCACACAATTAATAAGGATGTCACGTACAAAACACAATGGGAACTGCAACTTTAAATGATTTTATAAATAAATGATATGAACATGAAACATGAACATATATTTGAACTAAATAAATACCATACCAGCAACCCATGTAGTAAATTCTGTCCCCCTCATTGTCACTTTCTCTCCACAATTGGCAAGACACTTCTTATGCTCTTGAAAATATTCCTTCAGAGTTTTCTCTAATTCATTAATAAGTGAACTCCAGTCACTTTCAACATAAGCAGCCATGGCTTTGATATAGTGTTCCTGAAAAGAATACAAGGTTGTATGGTGAATTAAGACTTGTTATTCTTATTCTAGTGTAGACAAGAAATGTACAAACAAAACAGAACAATTTTTAAAAAAAATTGAAATGAGAAAAATATATTAACTGTTTAAAAAAAGAAATGCAACATTATTGCAGTGCTAATGGACACCAAGTTTCAAACGTGTACCAAAATTTTATTTTACAGAATTAATATTTCAATCTTGGCAAGAACAACCTTTCAAACTTTAACAATGAAATGATGTTCATTATATATTGTTTAGACTTTTATTCTTTGCAACAGAGGCCTCCGTGTCAGAAAGGGGTATGGATTCCTCTGGCCTCTATCAGAGAACGACATATTATAATTTTCAAAGGTTTCCTAGAGAATGTCTCTTATCTACTCTGTCGAATGTCTTTTCCTGGTCTACAAATAATGTGTATATATTGATTGTATTCAATTGCTTTTTCACTTAGTTGTCTCAATGTGAATAGTGTGTCTGTACAGCTTGCTCCTTTTCTAAAACCAAATTGGTGGGACACAGCTGTGGTTCTGCAATGTATCATATTCTCTATTCTATTATTTTTGTGTAGGTTTTACCTGTATGACTTAATAAGTAGATGCGACTACATGATTCACATTCTTTCTTATTACCTTTGTGTTTCGATAATGGTACATTTACTTATTTTTACAAGTCGCCTTGTACTTTTCTTTCTGTCCAGGATGTTTTAAATAACCTGGCTAGCCAGTGAACCCCTGTATCTACACGCATTTATTGTTAATACATGCATATATCTTCATGTGGGCATATATCTTCATGTGGGCATATATCTTCATGTGGGCATATATCTTTATGTGGTGAATGTAATGCTTATGTTGATGCATATACATATCTTCATTGTAGATGAATCAAGTGGTCCAAGGAAGATAACAATGTTAGACAAAAAAGTAGAAACCGGGACATAATTTGTTCTAAGAATAGAAATGCTGACTAGACGGTTTAGAAAGTTGAGATGTAATTTGAAGTAGGGGAAAAGTGTGAATTATGAAATTGACTGCACTTTAGTAACTTACATGAAGTTTGTTCAGACAATTTGTGAGACAGATGATTGCATGTGAAATCTAATCAGTTGAACAGCAAACTGGGAAGACGTTTAAAAATGTAAAAGTTAAATTAGTAAGTGCGATAATGATCGCACTAAGTGCGATGGATAGCCTCAGACTGTCTGAGATACTCAGATGAACATCCAAGGGTGCGTTGTTTCTGAATTACTATGAATGTTAAGAGTTTTTTCTTGAAAACCGGAAGAATGAGTTACTGTATTGTATTTTTGGAAACAATTTGTTGTAATGGGAGAAAGAAATTTGGAGAGAAATTAATAGCCACTAGAGGCTTTCACCTGCCATTGAGCTCATTCAGAGAGTTGTAAATTAATAGCCACTAGAAACTTTCACCTGCCATTGAGCTCATTCAGAGAGTTGTAAATTAATAGCCACTAGAGACTTTCACCTGCCATTGAGCTCATTCAGAGATTTGTAAATTAATAGCCACTAGAGACTTTCACCTGCCATTGAGCTCATTAAGAGAGTTGTAAATTAATAGCCACTAGAGACTTTCACCTGCCATTGAGCTCATTCAGAGAGTTGTAAATTAATAGCCACTAGAAACTTTCACCTGCCATTGAGCTCATTCAGAGAGTTGTAAATTAATAGCCACTAGAAACTTCCACCTGCCATTGAGCTCATTCAGAGATTTGTAAATTAATAGCCACTAGAGACTTTCACCTGCCATTGAGCTCATTAAGAGAGTTGTAAATTAATAGCCACTAGAGACTTTCATCTGCCATTGAGCTCATTCAGAGAGTTGTAAATTAATAGCCACTAGAGAACATGTGGAGAACATTCCAACAATGGCGGGCAGCGATGTTAACAATAAAGGCCATACTTCACAATCAAGATACCAACCTCCAAAATCTGTGGAAGAATAAAGGTAGTAAAAGAGAATGTACACAATATCAGGGCATCACAACTAAACGATGTAGGCAAAATGTATGACAAAATAATAGAATCTAGGTTAAGACCCATTATAGAACCACAGCTATCCGATGAACAGATAGGATTTTGAAAAAACAGAAGCTGCACAGATGCAGTTTTAATTCTCAAGCAGATGGTGGAGAAAAACATAGAATACAATAAGAAACTTTTTGTATCATTTGTAGACCAGGAGAAAACCTTCGATAGAGTAGATAGAAGAATCCTATGGCACACACTGGCTAACTATGGAGTAAAAAACCACATTAAAGTATGTCAAAGTTTATATGTGAACTGTGAGATTGTAATTCGAATGAATAAAGGAACATCAAAACCATTTAAAGTCACATCGGGAGTTAGGCAAGGATGCATTTTATCAGCACTCCTGTTTATCACATATATCGATAGCATTACGAAAAAAGCCAAGATGCAAATAGAAAATACCAAAGAGCTACTTTTTGCAGATAATCAGGCTATAATAGCAAATGAAGAAAATGAACTTCAACGTCATCTAACATCCATGGACATCGAGTGCAAGAACAACAACATGAAGATAAGCATAGATAAAACAGAAACCATGGCAATAGGAAGGGATACACAAAATCTAAATATATCAGTGGAAAATCAAGTCATTAAATAAACCAACACCTTCAAATATTTAGGCGTAACATTCTCTTCAGATGGAAAGATGGACACCAAAATAGACATTCGTTGTAGCAAAGTGAATCAAATAATGGGTCAATTATACCCTTTATTGCAACACAAAACGCTACTAATGTCAACAAAAAACATCTTATCCAAAGTATCTTCATTCCAACCCTGTGCTACCAATGTCAAACATGGTTCTTAACAACAAAACACAAGAGACAACTGGTTACAACAGAGATAAGATGTCTGAGAAAAGCCACAGGAGTGACAAGACATAGAATTAGAAAGGATGTCATAAGAGAAAGAGTGGGTGTCATATCAATTCTACAATACATACAAAACCAACAGATACAATGGTTTAGTCATCTGGAAAGAATGCCATGTGATTCATTTGTTTATAAAGCATATATGAAGAGAGGAGAAGCAGAAAGAAGAGCCAGGGGTAGACCTAGAGTACGCTGGATCGACAACATCAATGAGACATTACACAAACACCAAATAACATTATCTGAAGCTGCCAGAAAAGCGAGAACAAGAACATTGTATCTCCCTCGACACCCATAAAGGGTAAAAGTGGAAGGAAAGCAGAAGAAGAAGAAGAGACTTTCAACTGCCATTGAGCACATTCAGAGAGTTATTATTGTCGTGTATTATAGTTCAAAGTAAATAGACAAATTACATTCTGAAATAGTTCCTTACACATGTACACTATTCTGTATGTTTGTATATGTCTGTGTGTGCAGTTTGCATCAGGATGTGAAGCATTCATTTAATCTGGTTCAACATTCATAACTCATATTCTTGTATAATTTCAGTTACCTTGTTTGATTTTTGTCTATTGATGGTGCATAAATTGAAACATAAGAAAGAAATATCACTATTTCCATCTATAATTCAAACAAGCACCTCTACTACTTGTTAACTAAACATGATTGTGACTTTTTTCTTCAAATACAATGAGATGTGGCTGTAAGACCACCATATCATCATGTTCTCTGGACATCTAGTAGGAACATTGTTTTGCTAAAGTAGAGATTCAGTGTGAATTTGAAAACTAATGTTAAAGAAAAAGTATTTTTGACAATACCATACCAAAAGAAATACAGTGTAACTGTCACATATTCTACCAAAGTTCAGCAACATAAAGTGACCACAATGCCAAATGTCCACACCATAAAGTGACCACAATACAATATGCATGTTTACTTTGTAAGGAACAATTTCCAAGTCCAAAAAGTCTGCACTTGGTACCATCTCCTTATCCCTGTAGTATGCAATGTTCTGTTTAGTATCCAAATCATCAGGATTGACTAAATAGTAAGTGTATGCAGCTGAAGCAGCTTTCTTTAGTTTGTCCAACTGGAATAAACAAATACATTTTAGCAGTTGTATATATATTACATATATATAAATATTGTATTTAACAGAGATAAGAAACAATATAGGGCAGACATTTCTACAAATTAAACAATATATTAACATATACCTGCCAATACAGGGTGAGGAAGAGAGTTCGATATAACACTCATTCTAACATATTTGATGTGAGTCTTGTACAATCAATAAAACAGGAAAGTAGAAAATTAGATGCAACAGAGATGTAGTTCTATAGAAAAATGGTAAGAGTATCATGGGCAGCTTGGAAAACTAATGAAGTACTGAAAGTGTCAAATGCCAGATGTGGGTTACTTAATAATATCTTTATTGTTTGGACAAGTTATGAGACAGGGATGCCTTGAGAACAGATATAGCTAGCAAGATAGAAGCAGATACTGAAATAGAAAATTGTGAAGATTCAGGATCACCTATGCCAGTAGGCATGGCACCTGATATTATATAAATTATGATGAACTTAACAAAACAGATGCAGAGAATAGGATATACTTGAGAGACATATGACTTAATTACCAGTCTTTACATAGTACTGCAAAAATATGCAGCAGGTGTTTTTGGATCTATGGGTTTTCCCCGCAAACCATGTGACTATCTCAGATGCTAACAATCCAATTTTGATAATGAATTTTGACATGACAAAGACAGGTCATGTTTGAACCATGAGGTAACATGATTTTTCAACAACCTGGATCTAAACTTTTTTAAAGATCTAACTACTTGTCTGCTGTTATCATTATTTTCAAGTCTTTTTTTTTACATGTTTAAACTGAAATATATTTGTATTGTTAAGTTATTAAGCTAAGCATGTTGCATTGTCAAGATACTGTGATTTTTCATGACATTTTATTAAAATTGTGATTTGGGATAAAAATACACACTGTAAGTGGAGCAAATATGCGCGGAAGACTCATTGTGAAAATGACCACAATAGTTGCGGATGGTATTTTTTTTTTTTAATTCCGCAATCACCACATCTCTGTAAAACATATGAAGAGGCATTCTTCATGCTACTTTCATATTAATATTTCTTTCATATTTTCAGTTCTCACATTAAAGTTACATAAATATACATAGTCTTTGTGTTATATAATATTCACACAATGTTACTGGCTATGTGAAGACAGTAAGTGACGCAGTTATCTTGCTATTTTTGTCAACTCTCCTTGATTCATCATCATCATGTGACATATTCTTTCCATAATGCGTCTTCATTATGTTTTCTCTGAACACTGTGATTGTGGGCGAGTTGACCTGCCACCAGATATATCACTGCACCATTGTCATCTTGGGCGCTCTCTTCCCCTGTTGCAGTTAACTCTGCTTTCAACTATTAATCTATCCATGCTATTATGTCTCTTTATATGAACAAAAAAACACAGCTTTCTTGTTAAAGATATTGTTAAAGAGAAAAAATTGGCATTTAGGCCCGTAGGGGTCTAAGCAAATTATTATATCTTCTATAGTATGTAATAATTATCTACCAGTACACAGAATTCTCTTTTATAATAATGAACACTGAATAAGACAGTTCACATTCTAAAACTATTTTGTAAGGAACATTTAAGTGTGGAAGGGGAGGCAAAAATGGAATCTCAGAAATACATGACAACCAAACTGTCATTTTGCATGAACTCAAAGATATTAAAACACAAAGTTTATTTTAAATTCAAAGATAGTTCTTTCCAAAGGATGACAATAATTTAAACTATAACTTGCCATGCATGTCATATGTCAATGTCATTGTTGAAGCAGAGTCAACTAACAAGAATTGATTATCATATGGGGTTGACTACTCCCTCCTATAAATAAAGATCAATGTGACCAATACTAAAGCACATTCTGTTATGTATCCAAACACTTAAGTAATGCATTAATGCGTTAGAAAACATTATTGATGCCTGTGAGATGTGGATATATAGAAGAATATGGAGAGCATCA